>CAXKVT010000081.1:600000-853506 GCA_964058875.1 Carex rostrata
AACCTCTACCTTGTTCATGGATATGCAGTGTCTCTTCTCCTACAATAGAATATTTGGCTTGATCTTTCCTATGGTACCATAATCGACATCAATTGATGAGATATTGCAAGGGAAAGAGGCAGGAAGGAGAAGAGGAGAGGGACAGAAAGAGAGAGAAGAATAATATTGGTATAATATATTAAAATTTGGGAGGAAGAGGCCCCGGATATATAAAATTTTGAAAGAAGAGGTAGGATGGTTAAGTGATGATGGAAACACAAAATGATAAAATATACAAGAGAGGTGAGAAGCAGACAAGTATTCTCTACATTGACTACTTAGGGATAGTTATTCTTTTGGTTATTCTTTTTCTTCTTTTGTAATGGAAAGGAATTATATAAGAATTATGGGGTATTTGAAGGGTAAGGTGTGGGGGAGAGAGCGGATAACTAGACAGAGAGAGGATAGAGAGGGATCAACTCCCCTAGAATATTTTCGTAGAGCAGAGTAAAATTTTAGTATGCCTTCAAACAAATAAAAAGAAGAGAACAAGAACAAATCGACCTTGTGTTTTTTCTTTCCTTTTAATTAGCATAGAATCATCTACACAGAGGATAATGTTTTAACCAGTAGATTGGATGTGAATTTTCAAAATAAGCGCCAACTAAATCTTGCAAACTAAAAAAACCCTAACTTGAATATTTAACGCATACAAAATATTAATTTGAAACCAAAATAATATTGAAAATTTAATACTTAATATCTTGGAAAGAATTAACCTTTGACCTAGTGGCAAAGAACACCTCTCCGGGGTCGCGGTTTTGAAACTTAGATATGAGTTCATTTATGTACATTAAATAAAAGTTGGTAGGCTAAATTTCTACCTTTCTACGTCAAGAGAAAAATAATTGATGTTTTGAAGTACATAATTTTTTATGATCTTTATATAATAATTTTCAACAACGTACGCAAACAAATATTCAAGTAGTCAATGTAGAGAATACTTGCTCAATAATAAATTCTCAATAATATTAGTTCATTAAAAAAAATACAAAACTTGTACTTTTACATGCAACAACAAAAAAACTTGTATAGTTGTATTTGCTATATTCAGAGGAAGATTTGTACAAAGAAATGAGGTCATTTATTTAATTTAAATAAAACTGACCCTGGCCTCTACTTTAATATTGACTCCAAACTTTTTAAAGAATTTCCATGACCAACTCCAATATTATATTTTTTTTCTTAAAAAAAAATTGTTCTATAATTAATCTCCATGGTTTAAAATTATGCATGCCTCCTCGTCTGTCTACATTTAATTAATGAACACATATTAGCTTGTGCCTTCCACCGAAAAAGTTTAAAGGAGATAAAACATGGACAAATGAATTCTAGAGAGATTCTACGAAAATAAACACTCTAGGGTTTGAGAGGGGGAAAAAAGGCAAGGTAGGAGGGGTTGGAACACATATAAAGGAGTTTAAAAAAGGACAACGGGTGGGAAAGAATGCACAAGAGTTGACACTTGCTCGCTTGGGTGAAAGCAACATCGATCGCTCCAGGTTTGGCATTCAGCATTCTCCAAAGCGGCATTCACGGGTTCGGATTAGATATAGCCGTTGCCGCATAATTTGTATGTGGTCGGCCGATTCACATTCCTACGGTGACGAAATATGTCATTGATATACTCAATTCAAGACGAAATGAGTCATATAGATCAACGGTGTTTTAAAGTGTGGTTTTGTTAATGCATGCAGAAAACCACTGCATACTCATATGCAGATTCATATATATATGTAGTTTTACTATACTTTGTTGCAGTGATATGCAGATTTGTATGCGATAGTATATATGTGGTTTTACTATACTTTGTTAAAGAAATATCGATAAAATAAAACTAATTTATATCTAAAAAGTTATTTAGTCTAGTAATTTTTGCTATTTATCATATTATGAAGGTTATAAATTCACTACAAAATGATGTTTAGATTTTTTTCAAGTTCACATGGACCGTATATGTGCCTGTATATTCAAAATCACATGAACTTGACTGCATGAGATTCTGTATGCGAAAGACTACTACTGCATAAACATATGTGATCCATGCGGCCGCATTTTAAAACACTAGATCAATATATATAAAATAAGGTTTCTAATAGGTATGTGATTGGTCAATGCACAGTGCATAAGTGGTTTGTGCATGCATATGCAGTAGGATATATATACAGATATATATATCGTCCAATCTGAAAAAAGTTTCAAATTAATATTGTTTAAATATACAGATGTCTTTGTGTTTAATCGAACTATGATTTGATATCTCAAATTATGTTGTATAAATTTAACATTTTCCTTGAAGTGATTCATCGGTTCAAGTTCATCTAATAAACTTACAAGTTTGAAGAATTTTTCTCCCTTTTTTTTGGTGACATTTCAAATTAAAGTGTTATACATAATGATAATGTAATTACAACATAGAAATAAATACTATTTTATTATTTTCTATACTACTATTTTCTTTTGAAGGAGAGCAAAATCCTCATCCCATTTATAGGTACACTGATATTATATCATATTTGAATGTACATATCTTAGACTTATCTAAGCCATACTATTTATATATATATTTGTATACGAAAAATAAAAAATGGGGGATAATTAATTACATATAAGCATAATGAATATTATAATAGTAGTACTGTCATAATTGTCTATTATGCTTATATGTAATTAATTATCCCGAGTAGAACTAGGGTGTTCTTAAGTTCACCAAGTCCCTTTGTGAACTCAAGTCTAAAACCCGTCAAATCAGTTTCAAATGACGAATTCAAACCATTGAAACGCGTCTACTTTACGAGTGATGTGTCTACATGTTAAAAAAAATTAATTTTGAAATTAATTTTTGCATAGAGTCAAGTGGTCAAAAAACGTTCAAAAAATTAATGTATTAAAATTAATTTATTAACCTTCTAATTTTGACCGGTTGAATTTATACTAAATTAATTCAAATGTTTAAAATATTTATATGTAGACGCATCACTCGTAAGGTAGATGGATTTTAACGATTCAAATTCCTTATTTGAAGCCGATTTGACAGATTTTAGACTTGAATTCACCAAGAAACTTGATGAACTTAAGATAAACCTAGTTCTACTCTAATTAGCCCTTCTATAATTTTTTTTTCTTGTATAAATATATTTACTCATGTTGAACCATTAACTGTCGTAATCATCAAATCCATAATAATAAATTAAATCAAACAATTAATGGTTGAACATGAGTAAATATATATTTATACAAGAAAAATAAGAAATTTTCTAGGATGAATAATTACATATAAGCATAATGCATGGATATTGTAGATAGTGCGTACATCTATATATAATTGTCTGTTATAATAGTGTAATCATCCCATACATTATATAGATTTAACTAAACAAGGTTTCCACATTTGAATTAAAATATATTGTTAGTTTTAATAATTGGGAATTTTCAATACTATGTTAAATTCTAGATAGCCACATGATGGTATCTACAGCTTTGGTTGTATACTTGTACAGAGACAAATTAAAACATTTCTCCTGTCGCGTGAAGCTAACATTTCTTTCGGCTTTGGCTGAGTTGGCACTATCACCATTACAAATTAATCTCTCTCTTTCATGTCACGCATATAAATTGAAAAGGAAATCCCTAATTAATCTTACGGAAGTTCCCTAAATTCACTACGTTAGTCAACATATATATTGCTTCAATAAATATACCTTTAATTTGTACATGTTTTTAATTAAGCTAATTTTATATGAAATATATATATATACCGTTCAAGAATGGGATAGTTGAATGGGTCATTTTTTTTTTTATTGAATAATTTCGATATTGTTAATTCTTCCAGAAGTTGATTTTCATTAATTACTACTATTTATTTGCAGAATTGGTCGATGGGTCATTAATTTTGGTGATGTTTACATCTCTGACATTTCAAAACAACATCTTGACCTCCACAGGTAAGAGCTTAATTAGACGCTTACTTTTTTCTAAAAAAAAAAAAAAAAAAAAGGAAAAAAAATTAATTAATATGTCAAGTGATCATTCTGAGATACAAATTGAGATAATAACTTAAGATCAAATTAATTAAGTATATGGGTGAAATGATCCCTATTCAGTGCATGCGCATGTCCTAGAAAGCTCTCATCATCTGCTCTCATTAATGCCCACTGGCATTATCAAGTTGGAAAACTTTTTTTTTTCTTTTACTTGTGCTAGCATACGTACTAAAGATAATTAACTTTTTCTTTATTTATACAAAGAGGAGGGTGTAAATGCCTTCATTGTTTGTACCTATATCATGCCTAAAATTTTAATAACTCAAAATTTAAATATCAAAATGACACAGTTAGATATATTCTACATCATGTCAATTCACTAATGCACATGTAAATATTATGACATTTCTACTTTATTTTGAATGTTATCAAGAGTTTACATAACTTCACTAATCTGGATAATTTATGAACATTGATTTTTCAATTTATTGATTACCATAAAAACAAAATCGAAAAGTAATAATTTTTTTATGTGCATATAGAGAAAATATATATACAGCATCTAACGATTCTAATTTTGGCATATAAATTTTAGAATTTTTGATATTACAAAATTTAAAATTAGACGAATGATGAAAGCACAAAAAATGAAGACATTTGAACCCTTTTCTTATATACATAGTGTGTAGTGTGTGTGTGTGTGTGTGTACCTATGTATGTATGTATGTATGTATGTATGTATGTATGTATGTATGTATGTATGTATGTATGTATGTATGTATGTATGTATGTATGGAGTAACATTTTACAAAAGACATTAATACTTGAAGGAAAAAAAATGGATAATCTTAATTTGAAGGAAAAGTAAAAGATAAATAAACTCTAAAGTCAAATTAATTATATGATGTAGAAAACCTTATTTTCTATTTTTTTTTTCTAACCTTCATTTATAAATTAAGCAGGTAAAGTGGTAAATTTAAATATCAACAACTAGGTCCATGACCAATAATATGGTTACTTGGTCTGAAAGGGATAAGTTGGAATATTTTAAAAGTATAGTTTAGTAGAGGTCCAATCAGTTGACAAATTGGAAATTAGTTACATTAAGTGTGACTTCAATAGATGAATAGTTAGTGTTGAATAAATGCCTCAATGATGTAAGAAGTATCATGTTTTATTTAAGTGTCTGTTTCAATAAGCTAATTATTTGATGTGATACTTTAAGGGTTATTTTCTACCATATCATTATTTGTCGATTACTATATAATATTAAGAAATAGTATAACATATATATATATATATAGAGAGAGAGGAGGGATCAAGTTACAACAATTTTTGAGTTACAACAAGTTACCACAACTATTTTCTATATTTTCAAAGCCCAAATCGTCGATCCAAATTGTTAGATGTGATCTCTACAATAAAATGTGCTTGGAGACCAAATTTTACATTTTTGGAATTTTTTTACTATTTATTAAGATGGATACAAAAACTAGTCAAATTCAGACCATTGAATTTTGTACCCATCTTAATAAATAGTAAAAAAATTTCAAAAAAATATAAAATTTGGTCTCCAAGCACATTTTATTGTAGAGATCACATCTAACGGTTTGGATCGACGATTTGAACTTTGAAAATGTAGACAATAGTTGTGATAACTTGTTGTAGCTCAAAAATTATTGTAACTTGATCTCTCCTCATATATATATATATATATATATATATATATATATATATAGCTCAAGCTAGTTAATTTCTCAAAGGCGGTATTAATGCAATTAGGTTATATGTTTTTTAACGCGTCAAGGGAATTTAATATTCGTTGTACTAATTTGCCTCATTGAAAAGTAATAGATTCTACATTGTTCTGTAATTGAAAGCTCTAACATTCCTACTGTTATAAAGGACTAATTCCTGCTAGAATATATATATATATATAGTAAATTTTACTTGCCATTCAAGTAGATTCAATTGCACTTAATAATATCTTCATTCCACATCATGAAATGTTCTTAACTATATATGGTTAGGTCAACCGCTTTTAAGTTTTTTATTTCAGTAATTTAGAGAGAGACTGAGAGAGATCTAGAGAGAGAATAATTTCAACAGTTAATATATATATAACAAGCATACGTACGGTGCATTCAATTGGTAAGAATAAATATTCCTATTATACGTTCATATATTCAACAAACGACCTAGCTACCATCAATTCTTGCAATATACTTCAAAGGTTTGTTAATACCAGCATTTAACTGTTTATAGTTGCGCAGAAAATTCTATCAGCAGAAAATTCAAAGTATTGTATCCATCGGTATCGTCCTCATCACCATGTACATCATCCACAATATTATAATAATAATAACTATTATTATTATTATTATTATTATTTTTATTGTTATGTTGTTGTTGTTAAAATCATCATCATTGTACCTATTGTTATTATTTTATTTTTGTTAGTATTATTACTATCATTTTTATTCATTTTGGGGTAAAGGAGGAAAACATGTGATCCTTTTCTCGCGCGCATGGATGCAATAAATAACCAATCTATTTTAGCTTACCTTTGGAAATCCCAGCTTGGCTTCAATAACTAGAAATGCAAGCCAAATCCGTGATTTATAAGGTAGCTTTATTAGTTGACCTTGGTTTGTCTTCATTTTAATTAAATTATCACATGCATTTTCTCATGGGTACAAATTAACTTGCTTTCCCATGCAGCTATTTTCTAAAGTTCGATAATATAGTCTCCGTGTCCATACTAGAACTCATTTATGCTGCAATTAATCGAAACTACGCTTATTAACCATTAATTGAGATACTTCTAACTTGTTTTTCCAATGTAATATTAATTCAACAAATTTCTTGTACATGCATGTAGTAGAAAAAAAGGATGATATATTTTAACGTACTTTTAAAATTTAGTATGCATGTTGTATATCTTGGTGAGTTGAACGCTACAACAATTTTTGTAGTCATCAGGAATAAAATATATTCCTCGGTTTTACCTTTTAGAAGATTAAATAATGTGTGCATTATATGTACATTTATATTAATAATAATTACCCTTTTGGAGATAAAAAATTTATACAAATCTCTTTATATAATTATAACTTAAACATACTCAATTTATATACTATAAATGAAAACTAATATTCTAATATTCAACGGCTATTGCTGAGTATGTATTGTACCTTAAATATATATACACGAAGAGAAACTGGATCAGTGTATTTTGTAAAATGAAAAAAAAAAAGAAAAAGACAATGCATATACAAATTCTTAGTAGAAGTGCAATATAAAAGAAAAGTTATGAAAAAACGAAAAAGTTATAGCTTGTGAAAATGAAATTAAGTATATAATATAATATACTGGGTGGCTATTTCCTGGTCCTTTCACGGGAGCAAAGCCATTTTCCAGTTCTGAATGAAAAAAGGAAAAGAAAAAGCATAGGCTAACTAATCTGTATTTAAGTATTAATGTAACTGCATGCAGGACTGACACAGTTAATAAGCAACAAGATCCATAAACTACGTTGGGGAATATTCCAATATGAAACAGCTCAGTTCATCTCGCCTTCTCACATGCATTGGATCATTCTGGCATCATCATATATATGCATACCCCGGATTAATTATATATATATGAAATAGATCATGTATTTGCTAAAAGACATAATAATAATAATAATAATAATAATAATAATAATAATAATAATAATAATAATAATAATAATAATAATAATAATAATAATAATAATAATAATAATAATATAACTGAAATGCATGGATTAGGATTATATCACGAATTTCAGGCAAGTTCAATTTAATTACAACTGCTGTCTGAAATAGTTCTGTCAGCAACTTTTGTTTATATTTTTGCAAATAGTTTTGTCAGCAATAAATACCCTGTAATCTTTCTTTTTTTTCTCGCGGCTTTTAGATCGAGAAAAATATGATTCTGATTCGGATTTTTTTTTTTTTTTTTCTGATAGGAAAGGCAAAAGGAATTGTCGATCGTGTATCGTGCTTGGTGTCTAAGGGATCGGATCCTCTGGCAGTCTCATTATTTTAAACTTTTCTTGTAGAAGACATAGCTGTCAGACGGAGAGTCGGATTTTCTGTGGCAGGTCAGAACATATGCCACATTGGGTGTACTGTTATGTTCAGTGGGGAAGCCACATTGAATCAGGCATAGCTAATTGCTTATATCTGAATTTTGAAAACCGGAAATTGATTAATTCACCAGAGTCTTCAATTCGTTAATCATATCAGTAACTGTTTTACCATAATAAAACCGAAAGAAAATAACAAATCGATACAAGATACAGTCGCAGTTGGTAGTCACTGGCGAGTGGCCACACGGTGTGACATGGATCTTTGCTTGATAGAAGGATTAGAATATAAAATGAATATAGAAATAAAATATTTAAACCTCGGGAGAATAAAGTGTCAACGATTAATGGAGAATCATTCAGAGGATTAGGTGATCATAGGCTTCATACATGATACATCCCGTGAGCACATTCAAAATTCAAGCATTGTTTTCTAGACTTGATTTGTTCCACACAAAGTTAAATTGAATGCCTCATTTCTTCGTTGGAAAAAGGTTGGTACCACTAATTAATTATCATATGATATTCTTGTTTGGGACCAATCATGTAGGTCGTAATTTTCAGGTCACGAAAAAAATAGTTAAGCATATTTGTTGCTGAAATAATAAATGATACAGAAATCGTTCTAGAATGTTCAAAGTTGCTCAACAAATTAATCAATGAGTTAGTTATATATTAATTAGTATTAATATTTTTTTTCTTGACATATTTCTTTTAACCTACACCTCATTTTTAATCAAAAGATAATATTTACAAATGATGAATAATTACCTTGATGCAACATCTTGGAGCATATATAATGAATAAAAATATTGATCTTATGTGTGTCATATATATTCTATATGAGAGATCCACTTACATCATTTTTTGGTGACACCGAATTACACCTTATATTTTGAAAGTTTTTAAATTCAAACAGTTGATCCAAACCGTTCAACATGATAGATATATTAAAATGTGCTTGAAGATCAAATTTTACATTTTTTTTGAAATTTTTTTACTATTTATTAAGTATTTTACAAAATCGTTGTTTTCAGACCATTAAATTTTTGTACCCATCTTAATAAATAGTAAAAAAAATTCAGAAAAATATAAAATTTTATCTGCAACCACATTTTAATATATCCATCGTGTTGAACGGCTTGGATCGACTGTTTGGACTTTGAAAATGTAGAGTGTAATTCGGCGTCACTAAAAAATGGTGTAAGTGGATTCCTCCTCATTCTATATTCCAATATTGAACTTAATTATAACATAGACGTTCAATTTGGATATACATGATCGTATTAATTACCAGTTGATTTGTTCTGAGTACAGGTAAAATTAATCAGATTTGTTCTAAGTACAGGTAAAATTAATCAAAGTAATTATAACGTACAGCTATATAATTACTCTTGTTGCTCAGCTTAGGTAAGGTTAGGTTTCTAGGTGACTGGAAGGTAGCATCAACAAACTATTAAGAAATTCATATTGCCGACTAATAATCAAAGAGAGGTTAGAGGCCAAACATCCCTTAAAATAAAAAAAATAAAAAAATAAAAAAACAAGACTCGAGACTAACTACAGAATTAGACTACATTCTATCACTTAAACGCTAGTGATCAGAGATCTGAGTGTCCCTCTCACCCTTTGTTTTCTCTTCTCTCTCTCTCTCTCTCTAATATGTGCGTTTTATGTTATATGATTATAAAATGAAGTGTGGTAGTTTCCATATGGACCATTGTCTGATCCTACTGCTATGCCAAGAGACCCGCCGCAGAACGAGGGGAATTTATTCTGCCAAACTCTACATGCTCTCACATGCACCCTTTTTGTTTTTTCCTTGTTTCAATTCAATTCAATACTTCTTAGTTTACTAGCTTAATTCACTTAATATATATAGTATGTCCTTACAACAAATCATATATACATTACTATTGTATATGCACGGGAAGATCGATCTTAAGATAACGAGCAGGGAGAGGGGTAGTTCGCATGCATAATAATTAATTGGATTTTTGATTCAACAATATTTAAAATTTACTAATTGCATCAGATCTCGATCATTTAGTTAATTTTATATATCTAATAAAAGCGTCTGGAGGAGGAGGTTAGGCTACTACATCCATAAAACCATATTTATATTATTTTTCTTGACTTATTTTTGTAAGTTATTCCTCATCAGTTAATATATAGAAAGATATATACTATTACGAGTGATGCATAATTATTTTGATGGAACATCTTGGAGCGTAATTAATGAATAAAAACATGCATGGCTCTTCTGTATATCATATTCATATATAAACCATTTTACAAGTATCATCACGTCCACAATATCAAACTATTATAAAAAAATGTTTCATCGAATAAATAAAAAATGTTATCAAGATTTTTGGGATCCGTATCCTCCCCGTACCTGACCCAACACAATTGAAACGGACGGCTCAGTTTTACTCTCAACCGGTGCTTGCTTGGGATGGTGCAGGAGACAATATTATTTGTGCTTTGAGATTTGTGCCAAAATAAATAGAACAATTTTGGACGGGCCGATTCAATTGTACTCAGTCCAGTAACCTGAGGGGATGTGAATTCTAATTTTTGAATAGGCCATATATATATATATATATATATATATACAGCAAAGCTAAGTACTACATCTCTGATCCTAAAAGTCTACAAGTCCCGTTATTAATTCCCCCATGCATATATAGTTTAGTCATATTAGCTAATAACTACAAACGAAGATTCTCCTTGTAGTTTTGCATGTTTGTTTTCTTGTCCTTTTTGCTCTTCCTTCGAAGTGGCTATCATGGATCTCAAAAAGTTCCCTAATTCAGGAAAGATCCCGTTAATGTTACCAAGAAGCTTCTCCCTTGTAGTTGTTGCTGGCTTGCTGCTTGCTGCACTATTATATTGTGAAATGGTGAAATTATAATTAGATCACTATTTCAATTTACAGAAGGCCAGGTTTTAAAACCTCATGTTTTTCATATATATCTCATATTGTATATTTTTGTTTTCAAAGTTCAAATTGTGAATCCAAACCACTCAACATGATATTTATACTAAAATATGTGTTGGGATGAAATTTTATAATTTTTGCAATTTTTTTGTAATTTTTTAAGAAAGGTACGAAATAACTGTTTCTGGACCGTTCAAAAACAGTGATTTTCTACCTATCTAAAAAAAATAGTAAAAAATTTCTAAAAATTATAAAATTTCATCCCTAAGAATATTTTAATATTGATATCATATTGAGCGGTTCGAATCGACATATTGGACTTTGAAAATGAAAATATAAATATGAAGTATGATGAGGTATGAAGTATTGAAACCCTCTTCAATTTTAGTGTTCTATAGCTACAACATTTAATTTTGTGGAAATAAATATAATTATTAAATATTGACATATATAGTAGTAAAATTACCATTACAGCCTTGTAGATTTCTCTTCTTGTCTATATATTTTTGTTATAAATGGTTACTTCTCTGAAACATGTCAGTTAGATGTAGAAATTAAATTGTCAATACATAATAAATGTATGAAATGGTGAAGCACACAAGATAATGTCATGTCTAGCTAAAAAATATTGATCAAATCTTAAATTAGAATAATCAACCATAAAATAGATATCATTGCAAGATTGGTACTAATAATAAATTGATAAAATAAAAGAAAAACAAATTTAACACAGCATTGTAAATCTTCCTCACGTGCGTTTTCATAAATTAGTGTGGTTTTTGTTCAGCTTCTTCATCTATGATCATACAAGTGACTTAGTTTCTCTTCAACTGTGATTTTGTTCCGCCTGCATATATAACAATGAAAACGCAATACAAGTGATTCATCATTTCCACAATCTAATATTAATTATTTTAAATCTAATTTCATTTTACTAATCACACTCGATGAGTAAATCAAGCTCAGATTTGACCATTTTGCAAAACAGCCATGTTAAACCTTTAAAATCTGGAAACAAGCACTTCAGTCCCTACTTATTTTTCAAAATTCCTTATATATACTTGTATCATAATACCTTTCAAGGCTGGTAATTAAGCATCTGGTATAGCCTAAAAAAACTATAAAAAATAAACATCTTAAAAAAGTTTATCTGAGAAGCTTTATTACTGATTGCTAAGACAAGACTGGTACATATATACTTGTATACCCAGTTGCAGAGCCACCATGTAATTGCCTACTCCTGAAATTTTAAAATCGGATATAAAGGACTATAAATATGTTGGCCATGTCTACTCCTGAAAATTAGATTGCCTACCCGGACCAGCCTGTCCTTTGACAATTTATTACTGTAATTCAATCAAATGAATTAAATTGAAAACTGCGACTGATAATTGACTAAAATTGTTGAGTGTTAATGTTTTTCTTGATTTCTATTTAAATCTGATTTAGAATTTGGTGAAATTAATTGAAATGATTCAACTATATAAGTTAATTTTATCAACCGATCAGGTAACCGAAACTTTTTTTAAAGAACATTTTTTTTTACAGAAACAATTATATGAATTGTTAGTAAGCGAAGCCTACTGCGATCTGGGAATTTCGAAAGCTCAATGTATTGGGCCTATAGTAGGAAGCAATTATTGTACCGACTGTTTCTCTCTGAACTCTTGAAGTCTACATATTTAATTAGTTAAATAGCTGAAGTTTAAATAGTCTCATCAGATTATGGGCCGGGCCGAAATCTAACCTTTTTCTATCTTCCCACCATGGAGGCCCAAATAAGATTCAATACTATTTGTTTGATCAATGCGGCTATTTGAGGCCTGTACTTATTTTAAGCAGTAGATAAAAAAAATGAGAGCACTTTGACAAATAAAGGCCCATACAGCTTTCTAAATTTTCCCTTTTTGTGTGCGGGGTCCGTGGTCATGGATTATCTGCACCGTCTGATTTAAGATGGAGGGTTTAAAAAAGATGGCTGAAATTGGAGGCATTGAAGGCCAGAGGCATTGAAGGCCAGAAGCATTGAATGATTAGTGCACAATTGCAGGAACCAGTGTAGTAATATTTGGTCTATTTGACTGAATATTCAGTCAAATATTCCTATTCGGTTGCAATCCGAATAAAAAAATCTATATTTGATCTAAATATGTGGTTTAGAGCATATTACTGATTTAGAGTATAGTAAGTAGTAACAGTGGTTTATACCACATATTACCGTATATTTGTTTATATATATATGAATTATCATTTAAAATCCATATATATAAATCTGCATAAAAATCCGCATATGTAGTATATAAACCGAATATTAAAACACTGGCAAGAACCGAACCCGTAAATTCTCCTAGCCGAATTTACACAGAAATATATTATTTCATTGTGCGTACTAAATAGGTTTGGGAGGATACTCTGATTAATTAATTAATTAATTAATCGATAAATTTTACTATATTTTCCTGAAATTAAATTGCTAGCAAAATAGCACACAAATATCAGATGAGTACAAAATGCAAATCAATGAGATGTCTTCTCAAAATCAAATTGGGATAATGTAATTAACAGGTCTTAAGCAAATGGTCAACAATTTGTGCAACAATTTAAGCAAACGGTCAACTCTTATCTTGCCTACAAAAATCCTGGTTTTTAGGAATGGCAAATAACTTAAGATACTTGTAATTTTCTTTGACAAAAGCTCATTTGTGTCACTGATTACTGTTTTCCTTCTGTTTCTTTAAAAAATTGAAATAAAATACCTTTTTCTTCTCGAGGTAACAAATATCAATATTATTTTAATAACAGAGTTTTCCTTAGAACTTGCATCATCACAGGAAAGATGAAAGAACAAGCAAAATAAAATAAGAAAATGTCAAGAGTTATCTTTCATTTATCCGTTTTATTTGGAAGAAAAAACATAAAACACGGAAGCATAATCTGGCCTACTGAATCTCCAAGAGTCAATTCAAGTTGATTTTTGTCTCATATCTCCTGATTTTTTTTTTCTTTGAGGGAATTTTTTCATGTATATCACTCAAAACGTTGAATTATATTTTATCCTTCTAAATTTTAAAAACTCACAAAATTATCCAATTTATTGTCTTTTTAAAAAAACTCATTTTAAAATTATATTTTTTTTATTTTCTCTTTTATTAAAAAAAAATAAAAAAATATGGAAATGCATAAATAGAGGACCTAGTTATGGAAAGAAAGCTATAAAAATAGAGGACCTAGTTAATTAGCCAGTTTGTGAGACAAATAGTTAATTTCTTTACGTTTAATGCATCACATTTAAAAAAATAAATCATTATCCTTACAAAAAAGCCAATTCGAAAAATAAACATTTCATAATGAAGCTACATATTTTTTTTATTTTTTTAATAAAGAACAAAATTTGAAGCTTATAAATTTAAAATGAGTTGTAATAGAAAAGACAATAAATTGAGAAATTTTGTGAGGTTTTGAAATTTGTTCTAAGTAAACGTTGGAGATCAAGTCATCCAATTATTTAATATCCACAAATAATTTCTTCATCTGAATATCGAACTTGCAACCTCTCACACAAAGAACATTATCTTTGTCACTAGATCAAATGTTGGTTTTTGAGTTTTTGAAATTTAAAAGAGGAAAAATAATATTATGAATTTTTTTTTTAACGGAAAATATGTAATTTCGAGATTATTTTTTAATGATATACATGAAATTCTCACTTTTTTTAAGTTTATGATATTTCACTTTGTTTTTTCGAGATAGAAAGATGGACATTTAGTGTTTCAATTTTCAATTATTTGTCCATAAAAAAAAGTTCTCATTTAGATTTAGAATCCATGACTCCTACACTAACGGTGTAGCCCTTGCTTCTAGGCTAAAGACTGGTTCTGTATTTCCATTATTTTTCCATTTAACCCCTGAAATAAGAGCTTGTAATGTGTGTAACATTTTTTTGTTGTTAATCCGAAAAGATTTAAATTCATGAACTTTTGAAATTATCCTAGTGCATCATCACTCAGCCTACAAGTCCAATATTTCTGATAATTGCCATCATCAAAATATTCAAATTGAAAAATGTACTATCCTATTGTTCATTATATTAAAAATAATTTATTTCAATTTTGTCGATTTTAGGTTTGCTCATCTATCAAAAATCGTTAAATTTAATTGTTGAAAAAACAAATCATTTAATAAAGAGCAATTTAATTTTCTAATTAATTAAATTTCATACAAATTTGCAATGAAAACTTCTTTACCATTATATTTTTTCAATGTAGCAACGAATTTATCAAATAAAAATGTATATGTAGGGTAGAGAGTTTTTTTTTATAGTGAATTTCCCTATTTGTAGGAGTAGAAATAGGGTGTTCTTAAGCTCATCAAGTCTCTTTGCGGGCTTAACTCAAAAATCCATCGGATTGATTTCAAGTGATGTATCCAAACCGTTGAAACCGATCTACTTCACAAATGATGAGTTTACATATCAAAATTATAAATTTTCAAACTAATTTAGTATAAAGTCAAGCAGTAAAAATATGATAAAAAAATGAACATATTAAAATTAACTTATAAACTTTTTTTTTACCACTTGACTTTATACTAAATTAGTTTGAAAAATTATAAATTTGATATGTAAACGCATCACTCGTGAAGTAGATCGGTTTTAAGGATTTAGATATAATTTGAAGCCAATTCAATAGGTTTTTGAATTAAACTAAAAAAAAGACTTGGTAAGCTTAAGAACACCTTTAGTTTTACTCCTATTTGTAGTATGCATTAGTCTTTTTGTCGGTACCTGGATATTCGATCTATTCAATTGGTTTCGTGCAATTTTATTGTCTTTTCTATTAAAAAATATATATAGATATATAACAACAAGAATGAGACATTTTTCGCGAGAATAAAAAAGTGACTTTTTGCGACGAACTACCCTCATTGTTCAGCCTTTTCTTTTTGCGACGGACGACCGTCATAAATGCGTTTTTTCCCTCGCAAAAAGTGTCTACTTTGTTGTAGTATATGAACTTTGAATATTTTTAATTATGTTATTATGCATATGAATTTAGTATGATATATAGGCAATTAAGCATACCAAAAACAAAATTTAGGCCAAAGTTTTTCTTAAAAAAAATAATTCAAATTAAAAAGGTAGGATTAAAGCCAAACAATTCCAAAATTAACAAAAAAAAATGAATAATATTAACGTGGCTCCCAACTCACACTTCAACATCAAATTTGATGATTTTAGTGGATTTAAATTGATATTTCAGCTTACTTAAAATATTTAGGTGAATTTATATTAATTTATAGATTGTTATTAAGAACCAAGACTTGGCATGCCTAGGTGTGGATTTGAGGAGAGATTTCGGAACCTTCGCCTCCAAGGTCGCAATTAGTGCAAGTGACGAAAGTCGAAAGAGATGTGTTAATAATACTCGTGAGTCGTGTGTCCCCAAAAGAAAAAACCAAAAGAAACAAAATTGCACTTGTTATTGTACGACCTGAGAGTGGACCCACGGGCCAGCTAAGCGTTCATAAAATCTAGCTGGACTTATTTTATGCAATGCAATTTTAATACAATTATAAACAACTAATAGAAGAAAAAAAAAAAAAATAATGACATGTACATGATGTCGTGTGCCGCGTGCCATGTGGCTCTACCGGTCTTGAGAAACCGCATATGTAGCTGCTGCTCTGCGTATCTTCCTGTTAATTAAATCGGGACACTCAGAGGGGGTGTTCGATTTGCCGCGTATGTAGCTGCTGCTCTGCGTATCTTTCGAGAATCGAGATACTCAATTAGCAGGAGCGAATCCAGTGTAGTACAGGAGGGTTCCACATGAAGATAGGTTGAATTTTTTAAAGTAATGAAAAAAATAGGTTGAATTTTATTTTGTTCTCCCTAAAAATTACATTGTCCCTCTGTGAAAAAAAGCGGGTCAAATTTTTCTCTTGATTGCTAGTGAGGATAAGCTATTTTTTTTTTTAATTTTGTAGTTCTAAAAATCACCTTTTTTAGATCAATTTTCAGATAACAAAGAAGGGATAAGAATCTTACAAAAGGGTTCCACATGTCATTGATCCAATAGAATGCTTCTTGTTTTATTTTAATTTTTGGATATGCTTGGTTTATGGTGAGCTCATGATTTTTTCATGTTTTGGTCTATATGGTCTGGGTGTACCCAAAATGAATGTGTCACATTAAATTAGGAGTTCAAATTAATTCAAATGGTGGCTCTATAACAGTGGGCCCCACTGGTCGGGTTGTCACCTAACACATCCAAATTGCACCCAAATGTGCGTTAAATCTTGTAAAATTCATATAAAATTAACTTGTTACGTTACAAAATTTTAAATAATTAAAGTCAAAGGATTTAAAAGCAAGAATCGAAAAGTGTGCTAATAAAATGGAAGTTTAAACCTTAATTAAGGTTCCCCTAAATAAGTAAGTTAAGTGTGAATCGAAACCGCGTTGAAATTTCGAGATTTTGGAACTTTATAGGCTGAGTGCGGATGGGATTGACCCGCACTGCGGTTGGGTGCATCCGCACTCATACAATTCTGTGTTGGTTTGAATGTTCTTAAGTGCTGAGTGCGGATGGATGACCCGCACTACGGGTGGAAGGCATCCGCATTAGGCTTAGACTTGTTATGAAATTGTGTAGAAAATTGACTAAGTGCTGAGTGCGGGTGAGTGACCCGCACTGCGGATGGGTTCAGCCGCACTCATGAATTATTGTATTGAACTGAATTTCCTGAAATCGGCTAAGTACTGAGTGCGGATGAGGTTGACCCGCACTGCGGGTGGAGTTCATCCGCACTACGTTCGGACTTTTCCTGACCTCTTGCCTAAGTCCCGAGTGCGGGTGAGTGACCCGCACTGCGGGTGAAGCCACCCGCACTGCGTATGATTTCTGTGTTAAATTTCACTTCTCAAAAACGACCAAGTGCTGAGTGCGGGTCAAGCCACCCGCAGTGCGGATGGGTGCATCCGCATTCAGAGTAATTTTAACCCTAAAACTCAAATTGAAGCTTCTCTCTCTCTCTCACATCCCCATTTCCCCATTTTTAAGTCATTTTCGTCCCAAGAGAAGGAAAAAGAAAGAGAGAGTTTCCCGTCTAACTTAAACCCCCGATTGTTGCGAGAAATCGAAACTGGAACCGAGTCAGCGGCCGTGAATCTCTCATAGCTCTCCTGTTCGGTATTTCTTTCTCTTCCCATTTCTCTCTAAAATCTCGGATTTCTCGTTTTAAACTCGAGATTTGTGTTCAAATTGCTCGAGGACTAGTTCCTCTACACTCCTTACTAGTTTGTTTGTCAATCTTTTTCCCGATTTCTTCCGATTTGTGAAATCTGATTTCTAGGGTTTCGTGCCAAAATTGAAAGTTGGCATAATCGTGATTTGATTTGTTTAACCCGACCAATTAGACTTGTAATCGGTAGGGTTGCTTCCTGATCTTAAATTTTTAGAACGTTTAACGGTTAATTTGAGATTTTGACCAAATTAGGGTTAACCAAACGGTGAATTGAATTGAACCGAGAACCAAAGTAGTGAACCTGTGACTGAATGGTTACCTAATTATAATTGTGTAGGGTTTGAAGGAACCCGAGGTAAATGGTGTGATTTGAAAGGTTGTAAGTAAGAAATCAGGAATTGAACGGATTGGTACCAAAGGATAGGAAATTGATTAAGGTGTAAGCCTGATGTAACTCGAGTAAATGTTTCCAATAGTGAACCAATGTTAAACCAAGTATACGTATAATATAGGTGTAGGCTCGGTCGAGCAAGAACTTGCGAGACAATACGAGACGTCCGATCCTTAAATTAAGCGGTACGCTCGTCATACTAAGGTGCGGGATTCTTGGACTTGTTTGATACTTTATTTTCAGGAATTAAACTGTGTATTCATTTGTCATGTTGAATCTCATTGATTGCATCATTGAATTGTGTAGAGCATTTGCATAGCCCAATCAAATTAAACTCGAATTGATATGACTTGAGTGATTTGCATGCTGGTATGGTTGTAGGTTGTGTCGATCTATTATGATCTGATTTGATTGAAAGTCACCACGATTTGATTTGATTTGATTTGATATGTATGTGAATGGATTTACGAAGTTAAGCACTTGGATCCAATGAATTTGCCAAGTCGGGCTGTATGCTGACTTGGATTCCCAGGATCCTAATGGCCTTAGGTGAACGGCCCTCGATATTCCCAGTACCGGTTGGGACGAGGGAAGGTGATTATGTTATGAGATGTGAATGGAACTCGTGGGTGACATGTGTAACGTCTGTGACTCAGTAGCATTCTCCTACGGGTTAATGCATTTTGAAGGTCAATTGAATATTACGACTATTGGAATGATTCCAAAGAGGATTTTCTTTATATGATTTGAACCAGACCGTAATAAACTGTTAAGCCAAGCGATTGCAGATGGGTGTCAGATAAAGGGTCCAGCGGTTGGCCATCTGTAGGCGTCTGTAACCCTACAGATGTGGGTTTGATAAAGGTCCAGCTCGAAAGAACATCTGTAATTGCTACAAGCCCTAATGATCCGAATTAAGCCAAATATATGTTGTGTTTGAAATTCATCTTGGAAATTCCGTAAACTGTGTTTCAGGTTGATTAAATTGTTGTCGAGCATTGGCATTCCGTTATTTATAATTATATATATCTATTTGAACTGTTATTGTTTGGGTTTCATTTTTGAATATAGAGTCTGATTGCAAGTCCAATAGTCTGAACTGTGGCAAATTCGCACTGAGAATTTATTCTCACCCCCACCCCTCCGGGTTATTTTTAGAGGTACGGGTGCGATGGATTCTGGAGAGGCACGCGAGTAGTAGGCCATAGTAGCTTACCATCTCATGACCCTAGATATGTTTTGGAGTATAGTTTTAGGGTAGGCCTCATGGTTGGTATCCGGATGAGATACCTTTGTTGTATTATATTCTGACCAGACTGTGAACTCTGATTTGTGTATATATATATAAACTTGGTTTATATTGAATTGTTTTGAATTGTTGAGTATAAATTGAATAAGCCTTGTAAGTATACACGGTGTTGTATGCTTACGGCGGGGGACTGCTGCATCCCGTGGCCGCGGGGTGTGACATAACTGTTTGCAGGTTTTTCCCGTTCTTCATATTAAAATTCTCGGTTTAATGCATAGAACATTATTATGGATTTTATTTTTAATAAAACCAAATCTCATTTTTGTGAATTGAAAAAAAATAGATATTAAGGCATTGAATCGACCCGATAAGCTAATGGGTTTGAACCGATAAGGTATTTGAATCCAATTTCTGCCCCTCCCAGGCAAAAATCTTGCGTTTACCCTTGTCAGTTAGGGGTGGCAACAAGCTGGCTCGATTTGAACTCAGCTTGTTAATTATGGACCGAGTTACAGCCGAGCGAACTGAATCTAAGCATCAGAGTTAAAACACTAACATTTTTCTCAGTTTGAAATCGTGACAATTCAGTCTGAGCAGGCTTTTGAGTCTGATTTGATCTTATTTTAAGAATAAAATGAATTCTACATTTTTTTTAATCGAGATGAACCAAATTGGACCAAGCTCAACAGTATAAAATGTACACAAATTCTTACAAACACAAATTGATGCCTAACCGAGCTGGCGAGCAAGCTAGGCCCCAGCTTGAACTCATTAATTCTGAACCGAGCTAGTGGCAAGCTGGCTCGTTAACAGTTTGGTCCAGTAACGAACAAGCTGTTAGCGAGCGAGTAAGGTGTGAGTCACAATCGAGCCACGAGCTACGAGCTTTTTTGCCACCCTTACTCAGAATGAAACACTAGATAAAGGAGCTCGAAATAATGTTGTTTTCATCCTTCAATCATTCTTCATATTTTAAAAATATGAAGTATTAAAATGTTCAAATATTTGATCTGAACCATTCAATATAATTTTGGAGATCAAATTTTATATTTTTTTAAGAACAAATTTCTATTTTTTAGATAAATACAAATTATTGTTTTTTATAAAATTATGAGTCATTTAAAAACAATAATTTTTTATCTAACTAGACAAAGTAAAAAAAAATAAAAAAATATATATAAATTTTGATCTTTAAACATATTTTAATATGAAAATCAACTGTTTGAACTTTAAAAATTAATATAAAAATGTGAGACGTGATTGGGATACACAAAAACGAGACATTTTAACCTACAAAGTTTATTATTAGTTTTTTTAGACATTTTTTTTTGTTTGGTAAAAGTAGTTCGGAATTTAAGACTTATGAGTTATGATTAACAACATAACTTTGATTTACAATAATATTTCAATTTATATTATAATAAATTATTTAATGCAAGATATTTAGGAAAGAAAGTTAAGAATTGTAATATTTTATTTTACGAAACAAATATATTTATTAAATATTCAATCTAGCTAGATTCGTCTAAAACTCCATAATTGATAAATAAGTTATAAATATTTTTCTATCCAGATGGAAGTACTAGAACCGAGGGTCTACTATTCAACGTAAATTCTGGATTCGGATTTGATCCGATTTTTTTTTTTAAAAAGTTACACATCAAAATGTAGACTCAATTTCTTTTTCTTTTTTGGGGAAAGTTGGAGGTCGAGATTTTATTTCAGAAATATAGATTCGTGTATTATTATTCAATTAATTTTTAAAATAAAGATGAAAAATAAGTCTTCTACTATTAAATATTTTATTCAAATTTTGAATGTGTAATTTCTCATACAGAGAACATTAACTTTAGCTATTATATTAAAGTTTGATTTTCGTAGATTCAAATATTTTTTGAATAAGAATTCAAATATAGTATCTCTCTTTACGATGTTTAAAATTGTGATTACATCTCTCTCGCAGTACTCAAAACAAATCACAATTTGAAGTTGCCTGATAAGTTCATTAATGTTACGGTTAGGAGTGAATTCAGAATTTCCGTCAGATGGGCGGGGTGCTATAAAGCAGATAATCGGGTTCAAACTTATTAGCTAATCAAATACTAGATAAAAACAAATGCTCTTATTTCTAATTATCAATCATAATTCAAAAAGTTTATCATAGTTTTAACCATAAAAGTAACATTAATTACAAATCAAAAGTCCAAAAGAGAGCAAATAAAATTTCAGAGAAAAATGGGACAAAATCGGTCTGAATCTATAAATTCTTATGAAATTTCAAAATCCAAAGAAAAACAATTGCTCCTCCCTCCTGACCTAAGCTGGATCCGCCCCTGATTACAACGTTACTCGTATAAATTAATCAAAAGACTAAGCTGCTGGCCTGAGAGGATGTGTGCTCGTTCAAGTTGGTTGTAAATTGGAACTCAATTTTCTATATTTTTTTTTTATAGTATGATTTCAAGCAATTGCTTTGAAGCATATACTACAAGAATTTTAGTATATTACACTAATATAAGTAGCCTAAACAAAGAAAAACTGCAAAAGAAAAGTAACACAGGCAATATAGTACAAACTGGTTCAAATTTCCTCTTTTTGTTGCGGTTCTTTTGAATGATGAAGAATACTCACAATTCAAAAAAAAAAAAAAAAAATTTCAAACAGACAATCTGAATCACTTAATATTATTTTTATATTAAAATGTATTTGGAGACCAACTTTTTTTTCTAATTTACTATTTTCTATATATGTAAAAAATCATTATTATTAATAGTCCAGAATCTTCTAAGACATACAAAGTTTAATCTCTAAATATATTTTAATATAAAGATCATATTGAATCAATTGTTAAACTTAAAAAAAATATATAAAAAATATATGAGATATAATGGTGACAAATTTTTAACCCTACTCACTATCAATGCCAATCGTCTATCATATCATATACATGTGGTTCATATTTTTTCGATTAATGAATTTTTCACCAATACCATAAAGGGAAGCAACAAATGTCATTTCTTCACATGCATAAATATTAAATCAGCTGTCAAAATCTCTTTTGCTGTCAATACTTCAAATGGAAATCAATAGAAAAAGAAAACGCATTATTCATTTATTCTGGCCCCTGAATCATTAAAAAAAAAACACAATTGAACTCCATACGAGACACACGTTAACTACTTAATCGCCACACAATAATTTCGTAAAGTTTTTACTTCATCTGAAACGAAAATGACTCGACGGTGACACCGTGTCACTTTGATCATGTGACCCCACGGCTCATTGTCATTGACCAAATCGTTTTCATTTTTTTTCTTCCTGCACCCGGTGCACCACTTCGGTTAGCTTTGATTCTTGGGAGCAGATTTACAGCTTCCGTTGTAGCCACCCAGAAAGCCATTACGATATATTAATTGCATTGTAAAACAAAAAACATAAAGTCCTAATTGACAGAGAGAAATAGAAAATATTCATTGTGCCAACATGTTAAGTATGTAATTGTCAGAATTAAAAAAATATATATTTTAACTTAGTAAATAAATGAGAAACTAAATCTTAAAACATAAAGACAACAAATTAAATAAATTGCAATGTTATGTAGCTCATTTTAATTTGAGGAAATCGATGTATCCCCTTAATATGCCATATATCACATGCTTTAACTATGACTTTCCATCATTTGCTTTTTTTATATATATGTTTTCACATTTTTGTAATTGATGATTGCTTTCACTCTTTTTTTTTTCTTTTGCCAGAATTTTTCCCACTAATATTCTCATCTAAAAAGAAATTTTTATTCTATAATCTAGAGAGTGTCCAAATTTAGTTCAAAACATAAAAGTATTCACTATACCGATTGATATACATATAAGGACTCAGATTCTTATTTTTCTTCAAAAAAAACTAAAGAGTGCAAATATAAATAGTTTTTTTTAGTAAAGGTTGGAGGTCAAGCCACTCAACTATTTAATACCATTGTTATTACAACAAAGGATTTCTCCAATCGGGTTTCAAACCTATGACCTCTCACATAGAAACCATGTGTCTTTACCATTAGACCAAAAGCTGGTTCTTAACATTCATAGTTTCATAATTAAGTGAGCCATTAGATAAAAATTACAATTATGAATACAAGAGAACACTCGAGCATATAGTATAAACACTTGCTGAATTCGTATATAATTACAAGTTTATTATTTTAATACTAAAGATCCGCATTCTGACACCTAAACATTTAGATATTTATTTATAAGAACAATTAATTTTAAACATTCACTCTCAACACCAAAATATCAATGTAGAAAAAAATATAGCATATATTAATTCTTAAGACCAAAATTTAAAGTTTTAATTAATAAAGAGATGAATCTTCCCTAAGTGTAGGTACATGACACAAGAGTAATTAAAAAACTAACAGTTTTTATATAAACATCTATTATTATGTATACAAGCATTTTATTATGTAAGTACAAATGTTTATGAACATAAACGAGCACTGAGCAAGGGCACATGTGAAGGCGTATCGTTCTGTACGTCAGAAAAAAAAATTGACATTTTTTTTTTCATTTATGAAATGTAACACGACCACTAATTATTACTATAACTAGTAAAATAGTTCGCGACAAAATTAAAAAATATATATATATTTAAAATTTTACCCGTACTTTTAAAAAAAGTATTATCAATACTTCTTAATATAAATATAAATATAAATATTGTTTGATTAAAATATATAAAGTATTTATTCTACTAGTTTTAATCATTATTCGAAACATAAAAAGAATGAATAAAAAAATATCTTATGTAAAATTATGGGTATTGTTAATTTTTGAAGACGAATGTAATCAGAGTACACAAAATTAATCATCGTAATTTTTTATTTTAATAAAAAAAAAAAGTTGTAGTTAGCGTCCCTATTAATTATATGGTGGTGCCATAGAGACCTTTGGTCCACATTGGGGCTGTGCTCCAAGAGCAACCAATAACTTCACTACAGCTGCTTAATTTGTTGAAGTAAACCGAGCTCCCTTCATTCGGCAACCATCTCTCTTCCCTCTCTCTCTCTCTCTCTCTCTCTCTCAATCTCTCTCGCTCGCTCATCCAAAACAATGCGTGGAACTGTCAAACAGAAACCGCTCCTCCTTGGCCGGTATGAAATCGGCCGGCTGCTAGGCGAGGGCAACTTCGCAAAGGTCTATCAAGCAAAGAACTCGAAAACGAACGAAGATGTTGCCATCAAAGTGTTGGACAAGGAGAAAATTTTCAAGAGAGGCCTTGCACCGCAACTAAAGCGAGAAATCGAGGTCCTCAGGCGCGTCCGCCACCCGTACATCGTGCAACTGCACGAGGTCATGGCGACCAAGTCAAAGATATATATCGTCATGGAGTTCGTCAAAGGAGGCGAGTTGTTTAATAAGGTCGCAAAGGGGCGGCTTCCGGAGGATGTTGCTAGGAAGTACTTTCAGCAGTTGATATCCGCCGTTGCATTTTGTCATGCGCGGGGTGTATACCACCGCGACATTAAGCCGGAGAACTTGCTCGTGGATGAAAATGGAGACCTTAAGGTTTGGTTTCATTCCTCAATCCTTAATTAGGCTAATATTATTGTTCTTTTCTTTTTTTTATAAATGCCTTTTAAAATTTCATACTTGTATCCAAAAGTTATTTTCAAGGTACTTTTTGTGCTCTACCATTGAAATAATTTGATTCGAATCCTTCATTATATATATTAATGAAGAAATGTATGCAAATCATAGTTAATTGACAACTAATATTGATCATATTGTTATCTAAATAATTACTTAAAGACCTTTTCTTTGCGCAGTTTTCTTTGTTAGAAACTGATCATCATAAGAGGGAATAAACAGAGAGACGAGAGATAAAAGTCGATGTTTATTTAATTTCTTCTCATTTCTATCGGTCGATATAGTCATATTCATTGCAGATTAACCTCATCCTTCCTTTGATAGAGACATAATATGACCCTGTATAAAAATATGAACATGGTCACATACTTGCGTGTTTTTCAACCAACAATTATATGATAATTCTTTAAAGAAGTTGCTAAAATTTAAGCTTACGATATGTCTTCTTATTTTATTGTTGTAATGGTCTTTTGTTGGCAATTGCCGATCAACAGATATATTTGATAAAAAGAAAGTTATTTACAAGAGCAATAATTACATCTCCCTATTTGATAAAAAGAAAGTTATTATTTTAAATGTAGTAATGTACGCTCAAACTTAAAAAGAACTTGGATGCATGCAAAGAACTATTCGACTGATAAATGCTTCTGAAATATTATTCAGAACAGTACTAGATCAAATACTGTAAATTAGTTAATTGCATTTGATTTTTCAAAAATCTTCTCGGAGTTATGACTAATAAGAATTATTCAAATAAATCAGGTAGCAGACTTTGGTCTAAGTGCAGTTGCTGAGCAAATACAGCAAGACGGCCTGTTCTACACTCTGTGTGGTACACCAGCATACGTAGCACCTGACGTGCTTGCCCGTAGAGGGTACGATGCCGGTCGGGCAGACTTATGGTCATGTGGTGTTGTGCTGTTTGTCTTGATGGCCGGTTACCCCCCATTCCGTGACCATCACATGATTGGCCTGGTCCGCAAGATCTATCGAGCTGAGTATAGGTGCCCCCGTTGGTTTTCGCCCGACTTGATACATCTGATCCGTGCGATTCTAGAACCCAACCCCAACAAGAGGATCACAATACAGGAAATCATGCAAAACCATTGGTTCAAGATAGATTTCAGACAAATCAGTTTCTATGTTGAAGGTAACAAATTTTATAGTTATGATACGGCTGATGAGTCTGCACCCGAATCACTGCAATCAGAATCGGACTCAGATAATGAATCTCCGATTTATTTTGCGCGTGGGTCCGTGCCAACCACACCGCTTAAAAGATTCAAAAATGGTTTACATGCATCGTCTTCTTCTCCATGTCTGATAGAGACCTTTAAATACGGACCAGGCATGAAACGGCCGCCAAGTCTAAATGCATTTGACATCATCGCGCTTTCATCAGGTTTCAACCTATCAGGGCTTTTCGAGGAGCAAGGAGTGGAGACCCGGTTCATATCATGTGCACCAGTGTCAAAAATCATATCCAAACTTGAGAAAACCGGAAATGCCGTGAATTTTACAGTTAGAATAAAGGATTGGCAGGTTAGCCTTGATGCAACCACCGGAGGAGGTGATAAGGGACCGCTTAGCATCTCGGCTGAGATATCTGAACTTACACCAAAGTTGGTTCTAGTTGAAGTGAAGAAAAAATCTGGAAATGCTGACGATTATGTGAATTTCTGTAACAAAGAGCTGAAGCCTCGCCTAAGTTGTCTCATTTTCAACGGTAATTATCAAGAGAATAGCGGATCAGAAACAGATTAGAGTGTGCACAATTTGATAGAACTTTTTTTTTTTTAAGGTCAGAAGTTTGGTCATTTTGTTTTTGTATATAGTAATTGTTTTCGTTTAATTCTCGCAGATATTGGCTTTGGTAGGAGAAAATTAAATTGAAATATATAAGCTAGGAATTTGGTTGTATGTACAAATTTGAAGGAATCTAGCCAATGTAATAGATTGACTAACCAGTTTGATTATAATTTGATGTATGTATTGAATAAATATAAAATAAAGAAAAGTATTGTATGTATATATTTGCGTGATTTTAATTACTCAATTTTTTTTTTTGAAAACTTGACAGTGACTGTCAAAGAATTTATTAAATAAGGAATAGAACAAGAATAGCTACTATTGAGATGTGTTGTACCTTCAAATTTAATACTATTCTAGAGTAGCTAACTCTGCACTATTTTCTACGAGTGCGTTTGGACAGAGCAAGAATAGCAGTAACCCGAGAATAGTATTATTCTTTTGAGCTATTCGATGTTTGGATGGAACAAAAATAGCAATAATTCACTATTCTTTCGGATTAGCTACTATTCTCAAACTTAATATTAGCTCTATTCCATATTTCATCCAAACGTACCCCATGCATTTTTTTGCTTTTTCTCCTCTTTACGAGAAAATCCAAATCATTATTAGAGGCAATGGTCTGAATTTTGATCCTTTAAATTGAGCCCAGTTGAGCCCTAAAGAGTATAGTCCCGTTGAAGAATAATATGGGCTAAGAGCAAATACTATGGCCGAAATGCACTAAATTCATAAAATCTTTAGTGGCCCCATGTGAACTAATTAACAATCCATAAATCTTCCCTCCAAATTTTATATCTTTCAGAAAAAAAAAATTTCAAGATAAAATTCTCCAATCAGAAGTTGCTTCTGTTTTATATATTTCTTCTGAGTTCCTAAAATTTTATTTCGTCCATTAAATCATTATATTTTCCTTCAATGAAGTAAGCTAAATATTCATTGACGTGTCCTCCAATATTTTTAAGAAGTGAGAGAGAATTCACAACATAAGCAAACCAGCAGGATCCAAACACCTCTAACATGAGGAATTCCTATCACTAGTGTATTAAAATGCTGTTATCAGTAGTGTATTAAAATGTAGTCTATGCAGCCACCAGGGCCAGAAGAAAAATTTGAGCCTTTATATACATTATTTTTTTTATTAATATGTCAATAGATCATACAAAATAGGAGGGAACATAAAACCAGTGCCATTCAAAATAAAACATATCCACACCATGCTTCTTGCTTCTTAATAAACCAATTCTGAATACCTGTATGTTGTACTTGCACAAAAAATAATAGGCATAATGTACACAAGCTAATTTTAAAACAATATTATGACATGTTTCTTGCTGGAATCATGAACAAAAAGCCCAAAAAAAATTGTGGTCATTCCCTTTCAAGCTTTAGTGATATGTTGCCAGTCATAACAGAATTAGAAAAAAAGTAACGGCTTAAAACAATAAACCAAAATCCACTCTATTCTTTGTCCTCTCATTCCATCTCTGTATAATAAACCATTCTAAGCAACTCTTTTCTTAATTTCAACATAAATTTGGTACAAAGTGAGTAACAGTGAAAGTAATAATGCAACTGGTACAAAAAAAATTGAGAAACAAAGAACTCAGACAACATCAATATTACATTTCTAAATCTGCTGCAGAGGCTAAGTGAAAATTACCTCTGTGAAGTAAAAATTCATCTGCCGCAGAGGCTAAGCAATTCGCCTCAACCAGTGCAGTAAAATTCATTTCCAATTTGCATCCGTGAATATGGGAAAATAATTTCAGTATTGGGGGGGGGGGGTGGGGGGGGTGTACTACGAGTACAAGTCAACCTTATTTACTTGCAAAGATTAGACTTCTTTCGAGTTGGGCCCGTATGTAGGCAGCATATCAATTTTTTCTTTACCGTATACAACTAATTTTTATTTGGGCCCTTTTGGAAGATTTTGGGGTCTGGGGCCATCGTGCTGGTTATTATGGGTCAGGGCCAGGCCTGCGTAGAGATGACAGAAGTGATGTCAACTTTATCAAATTAGAATCACGTTGGCTGAAATCCGAGAAAAAATCTCCTTTTTTTTTCTCTATTAAGTACAAAAATAGTAGTTATTCCAACATTCACAAGGAATAACAGATTTGCATGTTTTATAAATAGCAAAAGAGGTCGTGTGAATGTCCATAGTTATTTTGAATAGTAGCTATTCTCGAATTAATTATTCTTGGGTGGCTACTTGAAACAATTCTACATAACGGTTTATACTTAAAAAAAAAATGATATATGTGAAGTACAAATTATATTTTGCATCAAGTAATGTAACAAAACTCAAATTTTATTAATACATTAGTACAAAATGTTGCATTGAAACACTGGCAAATTAAATGCATATTATTCTTACTAATTATAGATGCAACAATTGTACGTACAAAATAAAAAAAAAAGTACAAATTGCATTCACAACATTTTTCGCTCATTAAATTATGTTTTACTAGAATATGCACATTAAATTGAAATATGTGTGTGTGTGTGTGTCTACAACTACAGTGTATATCTGTTGTACCGCCATAAAAGTACGTAGTTGGAAACAAGTACTGATATATTTAAGGGGCATATATATATATCGAGGAGGGTTCAAATGCCTCCATTTTTTGTGCCTCCATCATGCCTCCATTTTTAAAAACTTTAATAACTTAAAATTTAAATCTTAAAATTCAAAATAAAACCGTTGGATATGAACTATATCATTTTATCTATACACATGTAAAAAATTATGGCATTTCAACTTTGTTTTGATTATCATCTTGAGCTTGTAAAAATATATACAAATGTGAATAATTTCTAGACGCTGATTTTTCAACTTGTTGATTCATATAAAAGCAAAATCAAAATGTGATAATTTTTTATGGGCATATAGAGAAAATAACATAGATTACATCTAACGGTTTTATTTTGACATTTAAGCTTTAAACTTTGAATTATTTAAGTTTTTAAAAATGGAGGTATGATGGAGGCACAAAAAATGGAGGCATTTGAACCCTCCTCATATATATCATACTAGTTAGTACGTAGTTGATTAGGTCAAGTATATTTATGAAGTGATTTGGTTGATTGCAAATGCCTACAGAAAATTAATTGTATAACTATAGAGTTAAAAGTTCAAGTAATATTTAATTCATGTTATAAATTAAGTCAAGTTCAATTAATAAATTAAAGTTTATTACATGTTGAAGACTGAAAGAAAAAAGTGAACATTTGAATGAATACAAATGCCTACAAACAGAAGAAAAAATAAAATAAAAATTACTCCAACAACTATCCCTACTCTCTGTTAACAATCTATTTATAAAATTCCAACACTAGTTTAGAACCAATACATCAACATATTTAAATAAACAGCAAAACCAACCAAAACATTAAAACCAGAAATATACTAGGAAATAGTCATCCAACAAATCCTCATCACCACACTATCCTCCACCCTCAGCACATTAATTAGTCTTGCAAAGGTGTCCCAAAATTATCTATATTTTCATTAATACTAGAATTATCCATCAAAGAGAAGAAAATAATGTTTATTTCAGAGTAAGTTGATTTTATCAATAATATATTTTATAAGAGAAATCTTACTGTTAAGTAAATTTTTAATATATTTTCTTCCAAAACACTTAAAATCTATATAATAAACAACAACACAATAACCGTATGAAAGTTTATTTTTAATAATTACAAACCGTCTTATATATACGAAAATAAATCGTAACAAAATATGAGTTATATGATCATAGCAAAATATAGGTGAAAGTCTTAAAACTCAATCCTCTTCATATATAGGTTATGAATTTTTGTACCTAACCTTCAATTTTTCTGTCTTTTGACTCTTTTTCCGCTCTTTTCAATAGCCAAACTAAATTGCTTAATCAACATACTTGAGAAAAAAATTAAAGCCTATATCTCCCACAGAACGGGCTTGAGAAAAAATAATTTGAGCAGTTAATAAAATTAGTCTCAGCTGTCTATTTAATTCTATTAATTTCTCCAAATTCATTTCACAATTGGCTTGCTGCTATTTTTATTCTTAATGGGTAACAATGGATTAGGTACTGATCGTTTCCCTTTAACGGGTTATTGGGCCATCAATGTCCATCATTTTATCTCCAACATTTCTATTACGAATTTACGATACACATTAGTTCCAAGGGATCAATTGGTTTTAATTGTGATTCTGGCCCGTAAGTGATATGAGAAAAGAAAAGAAAATGAAACCTCTCCATTAAAACAAAAGATGAGAAAGTATTTTCAGAAAATAAGTTTTTACAATTTTTGTGTTATTGTTGTCACTAAATTTGATTGGAATTTATAAGCAAATACATCTCTAAATGGAGAAAGAAGTCGAACTATATTCGAGAAAAATTGTTATGAATCTGAGAAATAATACTTCTTTAAAAATAATATATTTTTTTTTACAATTGACGAACTTCAGGCAACAATCTTTTCTTGAATGAACGATGCCCATGAGGGTCAAACTCTCAAAAAAAAAACCATTTATAAGAGACACAAGTAGTGTCATTATTTACATAAGGTCTTAAAAAAGAAAAACAATAAAATTATAATACAAAAATAAAATGAAACTATAAAATAAAATAAATATATTGGAGAGGGCTTCTGATGCACATGAACATGCCAATTCCAAATGTCATCCTAACAGACCTGCTGGATACTTGGTGGATTCTAAGATCCAAAATGGATAAGCAGGTTCGATCTCGTTGGGATACGGTTTGGGCATCCGGCATGTGGGCGCTTTGGCGTGAAAGGAACAGAAGGTTCTTCTCACGACAAAACAGGACGGTGGAAAATTTAATAAATGACACGACTTTGGAAATTCTACTATGGCATCAAGCGTGTTGAGGTTCATATAGTCAAAGTGTCGAGGGAGCAAAGAGGGAATCATGATAGGGTTTACTGTGCACTACTTAGTGTTTTATTTAATTTATGATTGAAGATGTAAACTTTAGTAGATCCAGACTTTCTGGCTTGTAAATAATTTTCTTATTAATACAAATTGTTGGTGGGCTCTCAGCCTCCAACCTTCAAAAAAAAAAAAATATATATATATATATATAAACTATAACCTAAAATAAGAAAGCTAAATGCTAAAGTTTAAATAAAAAAGAAACAAAGTAAAACAAGAAAATTTTACATTCCTACCACCAGGATCAGAAGGCCTTGGTATCGGCTTTATAACAGTTACCAGTTGAATTTAGGATGTATCATTTCTATCTAGAAACACCGATCTGATTTGTCCTGGAAAACACTGGTACCGAACTGCTGGTCCGTACCAGTAAACACTGGCCCAGTCCGTATCAGACAACAATCTTGATGTAGTCATGTAGTAGATGGATGAATTTTATTGTGGGGCATACCAATATAGTATTATTTTAGAATGATATTTAGTTGGTGGGCTCTTTAAAAAATCTTCGCAATAATTAACATCGTGTGTTCACCATCACGAGTCATGATCATACAAAATTCAAGGGAGAAATAAAAAGAACAAACATCATTTGTCTTTCAGCTCTCGCAAAGGAGTTGTTCTCTCATCAGATCCTCATGCATTATTCATTTATTACCAATCAACTACTCCCAGTCTCCCTCATGACGCCGTTAACAATTATAAATACTTTTTGTCCAATGAACTGTGTAGGACCCATAAACAGTAAACCCCTCGTGGCATTAAAATCATGCGCCGTTAGTTAACAGCTCCTCTTAGTAATTGAAAACGGGTCGGGTTGTTCCGGTCCGGGGGTCGCATGGGTCGGGTCCGGTGGATCAAATTTGGAGAAGTTGGTCCAAACCCGTGCTAGATCCATGGTCCAAATTCACACGGATCAGTCTGGTTCGGCCCATGGTCCTGTTGGGTTCGGATTCGGTCTGAATATATATATTTTTTTAAAACAGTGGATTGTTTCTGTTTAGTCTGATCTAGTACAAATTTGGTCCGGTTCGGGTCTAAACGGGTCTCAGGTTAGTCCGGTCCGAATCTAGACGGGTCTCGAATTAGTGCGGGACAGATTTGGACAGATTTAGTACAAAAACCCGGTCCAAACCCTTACTAGATCCGTCTTTTATATTAGTCCGATCTAGTCCAGGAGTCTAACAAGGCTGATCGATTCGGATCCGGTCCACGGTTCGGCCGATTCGGATCTTGATCCCGGGTTTTTCAATACACTGCCTCTTACCCATGTGCCGTCACCTTGATGACTATACTTATCAATTCTCAAGTTTCCACGGATTAAAACCTACTCCATTCTATTCCTCTCATCTCCTCTATCTCTCTCTCTTCCCCCTTCATTAATGCCTCCCTCTCCCTCCAAACTTTCGAACTCAATCTAAAACTCTCAAAATTAAAAGAAAAAAATAAAAAACCCAACACCTAAATGAGAAATCTCTTGGCTCTCTTTTCTCTCCTCTGCTTCTCCTTCTTCCCCATCTCTCTCTCTATATGCAACAGCTCCGACTATATTATCCTTTCTCTCGCCTTTCAACAAGTCTCAGGTTTCAAGCCAATTCAGGATGGCAGATGTGAGCAAATCCATAACATAAACCTTCCTTCCAGAAACCTGACAGGTTCGGTTTCATGGGCGATGCTTGGTAACCTCTCTTCTCTACGCTATGTCGACTTGTCGAACAACTCCTTGCAAGGTTCTATACCGACTCAATTCTGGTCTATGCCATCCCTTGAGCATATCAACCTTGCCAGAAATAAACTAGGTGGAGCGCTTCGGCTTGGTCCGGTACGGAGAGGTAGATCGTTTCTCATGTACTTAAATCTCTCTCAAAACAGGTTCACCAGTGCGGCCAACATCTCCTATCTCGACGCTCTCGAATTGCTCGATGTATCTCACAACAAAATAAGTTTGGTACCAGTTGGGTTGAAGAACCTGACGAAATTAAAACATTTGGATTTGTCTCACAATTCTATGCATGGACGTGTACCGCGAGACTTACCGCCTCTTATGGCGCTCAGATTTTTGAATATATCTTACAACAACTTCTCCGGCGAGGTCAATGCATCGATTTTGAAGAAATTCGGCAAATCGGCTTTTATAAAAGCTGGAAATATAAAATTTCTCAACTCTTCTTCAACAAATAGTACCAGTCGACACCCGAAGAAGAACAAAAGAACACTTCTGCTAGCAATTCTTATACCCATATCTGCAATTATATTATCCTTATTCCTTTGCACACTATGCAAGTTCACTACAAAAAGGATCAAGAAACAACGGCTTGAAACAACCGAGAAAAAAGCCAAAGATGCCATTGCATTAGCAATAGAAGACTCGGAAACAGGCTGGGTGGCTGAGGCAAAATGGACGGCTCCAGTTGTGATGATAGAGAAACCACTCATGCAGCTGACATTTGCTGATCTGGCTGTGGCAGCCTCGGGTTTTGGTCGGGAGTCTCAATTGGCCGAACGAGGGGGTCAGAGCGGGCCGGCGTACCGGGCAGTTTTGCCCGGCGATTTGCACGTGGTGATACGTGTGGTAGAGAGTGCACGTGACATGTCTGACCCGGAGGCGGTTACGGTTTTTCGCAACCTCGGCGAGTTAAGGCATCCTAACATATTGCCTCTTCTTGGCTATTGCATCTCAGGTATGTGATTCATCTTTTTTCTTAATTTTTAAAAAACCTATTCTGTTTGTCTTGCCAGTAATTGATAACTTGCTATTTGGTTTAAGAAAATTTAAAAAGAATGGCTTATGCTAATTTAAATTATCAATTACAAATGCATTTGATGGTGGTTAGTGGTTACAGTAGTCTGATAGGCTATGATAGTACTACTAAAATTAGTAATATAGTATTATTGTGCTATCAGTAGCTTTGTTTACTTGATAATACTGCTAGACTATAGTACGGAACATGCGCATATCATGGCATGTGTGAACATGGGAAATAAGAGGGGGTTGCTTTTAAGAAAAGGAAACTTTGGAAAGAGCTACAAATTTTAAACAAATTATACTTGATGAGTCTTTTTATAAAGTTAATTTAGCTCTGCCCCGCCTTCGATGGCCAATTCAAATTGAATGCAAGTCCATGCTTTACTGTCCGATATATTTCAAAATTGCCTCGTTAATATAAAACGAGAAAGTACAGAGGTGAAATAAATGATTTGCACTGTGCAAATGTGGAAGGGCAATATCTTCGAGTGCGTATCCTCTGAGATATCTCAACTTTTGCGTGACCGACGAGTCCGGTGTCTGTTCGGGGTGATGTAGGGGGTCAGTATTATCTGTGCTTTGAGATTCATGCATAACGTATTTAAACGGTTGGGATTTTCCATAAAGTCACGCAAAGTTTGAGATATCTCAGAGGATACGAATTCAATATCTTCTCGGCAGAGCCCTTGTTCCCACCTGGCACCAGATAAGAAATTGAATGCAATTTTGTGCCATGTCAATAATATTCCCATTTATTGAATTTTGGCCAAAAGTTGCATTCAATAACTTCTAATGCAACTCAGTTTTAAATGGCCAAAATTTAATGTTTTGTTTTGTGCCATGTCAATAACCAAATAACCAACCCAGGCCAATAAATGGGAATGCTAATAAAAATTTGCAGTAAAGGGTTACTTGGTTTTCCTTTTGTTCTTCTTTTCTGGCAAATTTTGTACATACATTAGGTAAGCTAAAATGTGTTGACTATCGAGGCAAAGCAAAAGAGAAGGTCAGAAAATTACATTTTACAAAATTTGATTTCATTATTATAGGAAGGGAGAAACTACTGATATATGAGTACATGGAGAGAGGAGACCTCCATCAGTGGCTACACGAGCTACCAGCTGGCACACCCAATCCCGAGGAATGGGACGATGACACATGGGAAGTCGCGGGGGACTGGCCCACCCGGCATCACATTGCACTAGGAATTGCACGTGGATTGGCATTTCTCCACCAGGGTTGGGCTGGGTCAGGCCGACCTGTTACTCACGGCCATTTAGTCCTCTCTAACATTCTCATTGGGGATGATTTGGAGCCGCGTATCGCCGACATTGGTCCTTTGGACAATGCCGGTACACCGGAGGGAGATGTGTATCAATTTGGGGTGCTGCTGTTCGAGCTAATGACGGGTCGAACCGGTTGGGATGAAGCATCAGTGAATCGGGTTCGTGGGTTGTTCAAGGAAGGCAAGGAATTGGATTTGTTGGATGACCGGCTTTTGATCGACGGGGTAGAACCCGATTGGCAGCGACAGATGGTCGGCTGTCTGCATGTGGGTTACCTATGCACGGCACAATCACCAGAGAAGAGACCTACAATGCAGCAAGTCGTTGGTCTTGTTAAGGACATTCGACCCGTTTCTATTGCCACGTCATCTGCTGCATCATGAGTTTGGCTAGTGTTATTTCAGTCTATACAACACCAACTTCAAACCTACTGAATCAATTTCAAACAGTAAATTCAAACCGTTTAAACCAATCTACTTCATTAGTTGTGTGTTTCGATACAAAATTTATAATTTTTCAAATTTATATAGTATCAAGTCAAGCGGTCAAAGTGTGATTTTTTTTAAGTTAATTTTAATACATTCATTTTTTAACATTTTTACCACTTGATTTGATATTAAAATAACTCGAAAATATAAAAATTTTGTATGTAAACGCAGCATTGATAAAGTAAATTGATTTGAACGGTTTGAATTAGTCATTTGAAATCTATTCAATCAATTTTGAAGTTAGTATCATATGACACCGATGTTATACTAGCCGGACTCTATATTCACCTTTGAAGCAATGATACTTTTTTGCAACTATGATCTTGTAAAAGTTGTTAGTGCGGTAGGGAAGTAAACATTGTTAATTTTGAATTGAATGTATATTCCGCCTTTGCAGCTTGCAAAAGCATTAAATTCAATTTTCAGTAAATTTTGTAAGAAACACCCTTGTTTGCAACCATTTCTACAAAAGGAAGGTGACAAAACATAGTGGTGCAGAAAGGAGCAGTTTTGGTCTGTATTTGTATCTGCTACGATCCTAAGAGGATTGTAGGATCCTAAAATTTCAAATCCAACCTTTCATTGATTTTGAGATGCGTGCATAAAAAACAAGTTCTATAGAGATTTGTGCGACCCAAAAAATAAAAGGTTACATTTAGAATTTTAGGACCTACAATCCATTTAGGATAGTAGCATATTTATTTCCGTATTTGGAGGATGAAGTGGGTCAGAGAATCTCAGTCGCTAATCACCTTTTTTACAAATTGAACTTTTGGGTGTGAAATTTGAGTAGTTCGGAAGTCAAAAAGGGGGTTTTGGGTTTTTTAAGGGGTGTAGAAAGTAGTGGGAGAGGTTGAGATTTGAGAGGTAGATGCAAAGGAATGAGAAAGATTTTGTATTTTTGTTGGAAGCAACTTGGTGATTACCAGCATCTCCCCTCATCTGCTCCGTCTTTGTTTTTTTCTATCTTGGTTGGATTTGTTTCATGTATATATTTCATTCTCATTTAGGCTTTGTTTGATTTGCCTTTTTCAAATCGCATTGTTACTTTCGGCTGTCCGAAGTTTGAACCAGACCTACATGAGCGAAAGGAATACAAGAGCAAAACAAAAGAAACAAGATAAAAAGAACCACACAAAAACAAATTTTTGATGGCGAAAGACTGCCATGATTCAAGATAAATTTAATAGTATTAGCCTTTTTGTAAACTCGAGGGAGAAAAATCAAAATTTTAATAATAAAATACAATTTAAGTGCGATCTAATATCACTTTCACGTGCATCTAAAAAATGACAATATTTCGTTTTTTTTGTCGTAGACTCGTAGTGCTCCGTTTATTCCAAATTTTTAAAAATATCATCATAAAATAAATACACCAAAATACCACTAAATTCTAGGAATTCTAATTTTTAAAAATATCCTCATAAAAAAATACACTAAAAGACCACAAAATTCTAAGAATTCTAAATTTAGCACGTTTGTCATTTGTCGTTGCAGACTCCAAGAATGGATCTACCATTTGTCATTACAGACCCCATAATGGATCCATTCTTGGTGTCCTAATGATAAATGGAGGATCTATTTTTGAAGTCCACAACGACAAATGGCGGGCGTGATAATTGTAATCTTTTTTTTTATGAGGGTATTTTTAAAATTTCGGTCCATTTACAGAACCGTAGTCATTTATCGTAGAGACTTCATAGATCAAATTGATACGTATATACGTGATAAATCTGCCTTTGAATTCTTAATTATGTCATGTTATTCCTATTTTCATCCTTTTGATTTTTTAATTTATTTTGATGGGACAATTCATACATCTTAATTCTCTCTTCACATTTAAAAATAAATATGTTTGATGTGTTTCAAATATAATATAATTAAAAAATATTACTCTTTTATATATTCCATTGTATAAATTACAGCGTGATAAATCATATTGTTTGTCATTATAGATGTTTCATTTTTTTTTAACATCTGGTCGTGGCTACAAGTTTTCTATATGCAATTCTTTTTCTATAAAACATGTCTTGTTTTAAGGATTTAAGTTTTATCATTAGTAAAAAAAAATTATCAAAGCAAACCCCAAAAAAATAATTATTATATTAATATAAATTCAATTTAACTTTAGTTTGTGACGTGTGAGATATTTTGTCCACAACAATTCTATCCTGATTTTAAACTTAGATCTTATCATCTGAAGAAAGCTGTCTTTATTACTAGACTAAAAATTAATTGTTTGAATTATTTACTAATGTATATAAATTTATGGTGTCTTGTTCTTTCAAAGACTTACTTCTTATCAAATTATTGTCAAAGTGTCACTATCGTGCAGTTAAGAATGCTATTGATCACACGAAAAAGTTTTATTTTTTATACAACTTTTTGGTCTTTTATTATTATGTTTTTTATAAGAAAATATGAGATGGATGTAGGGATGAGAACGGTATAGATAATATCTGATTTATATTTGATTCTTATTCGAAAAATTAGATGTAGATATCTAATATCTGAATATCGTGTAGATATAGATACTAAGATGGTTTTACTTTTGAATTATCTGTATCCAAATAGTAGATATGTAACATAAATTTTAATATATATATTATAAAAATGTTTCATCATTATAATTAGATAAATATTATAAACTTTAGTATTTTTTTAATAATTTTTATATTATTTTAATAAATATCCGATGTGATTCGTATTTGTATCAAGATCCGTCTAATATTCGCTTCGTATCTGTATCTGAAAAACGAAAAAGCGATATGAATATAATTTTACCACTATCCACTCTATAGTCGCTCCGTTTTCACCCGCAATTAAAAAGCTGATTTTAAATAAATAAATTGAAAGAAATTGACGATAATTTTCTTTCATGGCTACTATATATCAATGCCAAGTAAATAAATAACTCAGGCAGTTTGGCTATTAAATTTTTTACACATTTTTTTATTACATATTTTCTTATATGTTGTTCTTTGTTTATATAATATGTTAACAGATTACATATAGTACAGAAAATTTATGCTATTATGCTTTTCTCTAACTTTTATTTGTGTCATGTTTTGCTTTTGTAACAAGTAATATCTTAGCAACTTGTTATGATGCTGACATGAATTTTGAATTGGAAGGCTGGTGGTATGCAATTTTTTATGATTTAGTAGTGCTGATGGTACAACGTGTTTTAGTCAACTATTCAAAGGTGGCAAATACTAAATTGAAAGCAGTGACAACTTTGGTCAAGAAAGCAGTGACAACTATTCAAAGGTGTTGCTGATTTTACTATTTTGTTAAGCTATCGTTGAATTAACAATTTTGTAAAATACTTAATAAATAGTAAAAAAATTTAGAAAAATATAAAATTTGGTCTCCAAGCACATATTGATATGTAGAACAAGATGAACGGTTCGGATCGGCCGTTTGGATTTTGAAAAGTCAAATTTGAACTGTATGTATTACGACCCATATACATTCGAATGCACATTAGTCACTCTCTCTCTCTCTCTGATCCGAATAATTTTAAATTATTTTCGAATTATACATGAATTATTTCTAAATCACAAACTTTTAACCTGGTCCAACCGAATCCAAATAATAACTGTGGTTTGGATCACCGCGGAATCTACTTAAATTTGTAACGTGAATTGGTTGGAAAAATCTATCACATCAAGGTTTGAACGTGAATGAATTCATCATTTATACCACCTTACTGGATAAAGCTATGTGGAGTGGGACCCAACAATGTTGTCAATTTCTGAATACTCAGGTGAAATCAATGAGATACGTGTACAGTTGTTTTTCCATTACTTTCTGGTCAAGTTGCCGCTATTAGTCATGTAAATGCGTTTTACGATTCAGTCCTATACGAAAACAAATTGCGAATAAAATTATTCACCTTTGATTTATAAAAAATATACAAGTTAGTATCCAGCTCGTGTACTTGATATTCCCCAACACAAAATAGTACTTAAAATATTACAAACAAAACCTTCTTCTTTAAAATTAATAAGAAAAAACAAAAAAAATATAAAACCTTGCTCTGATTACAAAAAGATGAGCCATAATTAGATAGCAAGCTTGTATGATTTTCAATACTCGTGCTCAGATTAATAAATAGCGAGCCACTATAGTTTCTTATCACTAACCCATATAGTGTTGTGGTTGAATCATAGCGAGCCAGGTACACAAGCTGGATACTTATGTACTGGTAGTCTGGTACAAACAGATAGATGTACTCAGTTTTTGTCCTGATTAATGAAATATTAACCAAAAAAAAGAAAAAAAAATTTGCAATCTGTGACAAAAATTTTTTTTTTTTGGGAAATAGATAACATGTTATTTTATATATATATTTTTTTTATTAAAGTAAGCTACATATTTTGTGCAACGCATCCTGACATAAATCATTTTTTAATTTTTTTTTCATTCACTCCGCTCTATATCTTTGTTTTCTCTTTCACGGTTTTGCCTTATACTTAAAACAAGTGTAGTAGTATTCGGTTTATTCGATTGCAATTCAAATAGAAAATCTATATAGTTCGAATATGCGAGTTAGAGCATATTACCGGTTTAGATTATATTACTAGTGATAAAAATACTGGCTTAGAGTATAATAACAGTGGTTTATACTTTATACTACATATTATCGGTTTAGAGTATATTATCAGTTTAGAGTATAATAATAGTGACAAAAATACCGGTTTAAAGTATATTAACAGTACGTAATTTATACCACATATTACTGTATATATATGAATTCTCATTTAAAATCCGCATATATAAGTCTGTATAAAAATATGCATATACGGTCGCATATTGCATATGCGGTATGCAGTGACTTTCTGCATACCGTATATAAACCGAATATTAAAACACTGCTTAAAACGAAAATATGGGGTAGCTTCCTTCCACCGTGAAATATAGATTAGTTGTGCGGAATTTTCTTTTGGAAAATGCTAAAAATAACAGCTGTTGGTACTGTGATATTTATGATTATCTGAAAGGCGAAATAAATTCATGTAATTAATATTATTTTGTACTAGTCTGAAGAATAATATGATTGAGGGTAAGAATAATAGCAGACATTGACTATTGATAATGACATATGTTAGGCAATCTCTTGTTATCATATTTTTATTAATATTCTCTTGTTTTATATCTAATCAATAATTTTAAATTAATTATGTCTATTGCAAAATTTATTATTCTCGTAGGATTGAAATCCAATCTCTCTATTGGCACTAGAGGTGAGACCTTCAATCCTTATCTGATGCTTCTAAAAATATAGAAATAAGTATCTTGATCTTAAGGCTGTGCTTCAGACGGGGTAGAAAAATTTCTTCATTAAAGAGAAGGAATGGGAACGAAGAGAAAGAGAAGAAGATAGCGGGCTGTCCACGTCGTGATCCTGCTTCAGAGGAAGGTAATCAAAGAGGAAAGGAGAGGAATACGTTACTGTAGCGAGGGTAAACCGCTGTAGCTCCGAAATTCGTAACTCCCGATTTGGAATATATAATTTACTGTAGTGAGAAAAACAGCGCTGTAGCTCTTCCTTCCTCTTCCTACCTCTTTTTCTGAGCTCAGCGTCTGTGGAGCACAGCCTAAGAGTATATTTTGATGCAAAATAGCGTGTACAAATTGTGAATAGCGCTATGTATTTATTTGGATTAGTGTGGATGAAGAATATAACACAGATTATTCTAATACGAATAGTGTGAGAAACATACTGATTTTTTGCGATTATGAAACATACTTATTTGAATTATATTCTTACAAAATGTGCATATGTTTAGATTAACTCAAATAACATTTATACTGTTTAGTTAGCTCACGGAGCATTCAAACAGTGTGCACTTCTCGGCTGCCTAGCTACCTATTATCATGTCTTGAATACTTTAAAAACAAATAAAAGTTATACTTGTTCGTAGTCATAAAATAATTCCATGATTTTTTTGGGTCCCTCTTTGAGTATAATTATTTTCCTTTTATTTCTTCTTTCGATAAAGATGAGGCGTATCTAGGGGTGAAAACGAATCGGATATTATCTGACCTAATTCGGATCCGTATTTGAAAATTCGAACGGATATCGACACACATATAATTGAAAATTTTAATTATCTTTCAAATAGTAGTTATTTAAACTAAATAATTTAATATATATTATAAAAAAATTATGTTATTCATCATTATAATTAAATAAATATTATGAACTTTGTAATTTTCAATTATATTAATATGTTTTTAATAAATAATAGATTAAAAAACAAATATTCAATCCGTAACTAATTTAATATGCGATCTATATCCGTATCTGTATAATATCCAGTCCGTATCCCACTATGGCACTATCTGATCTGTATCCCATCCGTTTTCACCCCCATTGAATCGGACGGTCTAAAAATGAATTGGCATGCATCTCAAAGCACAAATAATCCTACCCCCGCTGTCATTCCGAATCCCGACCGGCTGAGAGTAAATCTGAGCCGTCCGTTTCAATTGTTTTGTGTCAGGTACCTGGGAGGATACGGATCCATTGATATCAATCTTTTTGTCTTGAAGACTAATTAGGAGCAAACAGACTGTCCGGCACCTGACCCGGAACTAATTGTAGTATGTCGATGCAACTCAGTAACCAAGAATTACATTAAATTAATTTCGTACTAAGTCTACCTGCATTAATTCATTAGCCGTGTATTGAATTATTATTTCAAAAAACACGGAAATTTGAATTTTCATGCAATCATAATTGCTTATCTTCTACGACCAACAATAGTAAGTCGACATCGGTTGACGGGCCCCAGCTTTAACTTTTGGGTTGTGGAGCCCAGTCCCAGTGAGAGACCCAGACAGACTGTACCTGGTCAAGCACGCAAGAGAAGAACAAAATAAGAAGCAGCCATCCATATGCTAACACATGCTGCTCTCGCTCTCAGTTCCGAGACGAAACTGATATGATATCAGTAAACGATTTTGTCTACGGCTCCAATCACTCAATTAATTTCTGTATTTGTCTTGAGCTGGTTTCTGTCATTTTGTGAATTGTTCGTAGGAATCTTCCAGCAGGTCCCTATCCATTGAGCTCAGTATATTGCAAGTTTGCAACTTTGTTATTGGTTCCATTTGCTGTTTCATTTAATTTTTTTCGGCTCCGTGACCCTTTTTTGGTACTTTTCTTCCTGTTGTTACTGATCCATCCTGGAGATATGCATTAATTGCTTTTATTTGTTCGTCCAATGTTTTTGCATTGTATGATAATAAATTAATAACTGTGTAAATAATTACGTGTACTTTATTCAACAGTATAATCTTTTAGGCTCCCACGCGCACAGTATTTTGACTATTTAAATTGAATTCGAACTCAAGTTCATTTTCGTTTCCGCCTGACAGTTGAACAGACTCTTAACTCTAAACTCTGAACCCTAAACCCTAAGCACTTAACATTGAATCCATTTCATTTTATATATGTTCCTCCATCTTATAATCCTCAACTATATTAAACGGCTGGTCAAGGCAGATCCATGATTTATGTCAGGATGCGATAGGAATTAGATTCAAATAGTTTATCTGATTCAAACTCATTAACTAATCGAATTCAGATTTATTGACTAATTGAATACTATAAAAAAATTAATAAAAAATAGTCTTTTACATAATAAAAATAACAAAATAATATTTTTCTTTTACATATTAAAAACAACAAAAACGACAAAAAGAACAAAATTAATTTTCAGAAAAACAAATTAATGCATACTTATTAAATCAAAATTAATTTTCAAAATTCAGAGAGCAGTTGCTCCTTGATATACGCTGAATTCGCCCAGTATCATTAAAACTCCAAACACCACAATCACTAACTTTGCATCACCTTAAAATTATTTGCACCTTATAAAAATATTTTACAGACATTTGTTATATGATTGATAAATTTTACAAATTAAGAATTGGTAACTGCTAATTAATTATCAATACTTTAAAAGCTTAAACGATTTAAACATCGATATTCAACGGTTAAAAGTTGAATTATGTTTGTCACTGATTAGTGCATACATCTTTAGTATTATTAGAGTTTCTAATCAGATCTAACAGTTTCTAATTCAATTTCAGAAATGTGAGAGAGTTTCTTATTTAGAAACTATGCTATAAACTCCATGCCAACCAAATAATGGGCTTAAATTATTTCTCTTTTTAGTTTGTTGCTAACGTGGTTTAATAAAACCTCTCAAATTAATTTTAAAGATGTGAGAGATCTTAATTTTTAAAATATAGTTAGATGCTCTTACAAAAGATTGATAGCTCTTCTTTTTATTAACTCCGTTTAAAAAAAAAAAAATCATATATCAAGTTTTGCTGAGAATGTTAGCAGTTAGCACCAGTTCGGATCAGGATCCGATTGTTATCCAATACTATCCAATACGGTCAACTCAAACCGGTGTAGTTTTACATTTGACAGTGGCTGGCTATTGACTGACTCGAAGGAGTCAGTTTTGGCAGTTTGTATTAGTCCTGCTCTGGTCTAAGAATCGATTATTGCCACACACAAGTTCCATGCCATTGCTATGTCTTCAACAAGAAATTATTATTCAAACTTTTTCCAACACCAATGGGACTTGATTATTAGTATACATCGCTATTACAGTGAGCTTAATTTTAAAAATACATCGCTATTACAGTGAGCTTAATTTTAAAAATATATCGGATTGATTTTAAATAATAAATTCAAATCATTCAAATCAATTTACTTCTCAAGTGAAATATTTATATGCAAAAGTTGTAAATTTTTTAATTAATTTAGTAAAAAATAAAACGTATAAATTAATTTTGCTGCATTTATTCTTCAATATTTTTTTATTACTTAATTTTGTACTAAATTAATTCAAAATTTTAAAATATTTATGTGTAAATACATCACTTATAAAATAAGTCAATTCCAATATTTTCAATTTATCTTTTGAAATCAATTTGAAAATTTTTTAAGTTAACTTTACCGAGAAACTTGATTAAGAACACTCTAGTTTTATTTCTGCTTATTATATTGTGATTATCTAGAAAGGAGAGGTAGCACAATTGGCTAGAAAAAAAAATCCTAGAGTTGTTGTATCCAAAGGTCAAGAGTTCGATTCCCCCTCACGACTTTGCACTTCTGCGAAGGTTTTAAAAAAAATAAATATTGCGATTATCTAAAGGAGTATACTGTATACAGAACTAGATATTAGGATGTCTCTAAAATGGGGTATCAGAGACTTAAAACGAATAAAACGGACACCGCTTTAAGCTGAAAAATACAGCTGCGAAGCGTTTGCCCCACGCGCCCAGAGCCCAGCCGATTCAGAATAAAAGCAGTAGGGAAAAACAAAACAAATGTAGCAAATAAAGCTGCTCCAAACCTCTCCCCATGATTTTTGTAAAGAAAAGAAACATATTACATTGTACGAAAGCAATAACATCAAACATCCACAGACAACGAGGATGGACCACCGATCCCTCATGTTTCAGGAAAGTCAAAAATAATAATTTCACTAAAATAAAAGGAAACTTCGTCAGCTTCAAAGAAATTTAGTAGAGACAAAATGCAAAAAATGAAAAAATAATTATGTTTCCAAAATGGGTCGGGTATTCCGATTGGGCCCTTGCTGTAAAGTAAGTCGGCCCAAAGTTTATTTTAATATTTAACGGAAAATTTCAGTTTCGATCAACTAAGTTATCTATATTTTGATTTTGATAATACAAGGTTGTTTGTATCGATTTAGTTTCTTTGCTGACGATCAAAATATCGGTCCAAGAGTTTTTTCTTCAACAAGGAAATATTACCTAATCCGCGCTTAAATAACCAGGAGTAAAAACCAAGTACGCAATTAGTTACCTACTATACTAGATATTAGACCAAAAAATAGGGAAATCAACATTTCCCATCCAAGAATAAAAAAAAGAAGAACTAAGCACCGTTCAAAACGATTCTTTATGAAAAATCCATTTGGCAAGTTCTCCAGAAACAACAAAAGATATTAAAATCCCGGTTGCATAATACGCACCAGCTAATCGAATGACATGCTACTTTCCAGAAAAAGAATTGCATGGGAATTTGCTCCCACAAAATGAAAAGATGAGATTCCTTGATTATTATGACGCACAACAATTTTATATGCCTATATTTATGCATTGTAATAATCTAAAACAAAACAGCCTACTAGTTTAGAAAAGCCGAATAGCCAAAATCATCTCAGTATTTGGTTCTTGATTGAATCTGTTCTTACAACCCAATTGTCTTCTCAAACTTCTGAAGCTGGTTCAAAAATATCCAAGTCATCTGAAAAGTGAAAAAGAAAAAAAAAAAACAATTAAGTGCCTTCAAAAGAGAAGATCGGAAAACAGCAATCCACACATGACTTTGCAAATGTGAACATCTAGCTGGATACAAACCAAATATTCTATTAGGACGTAAGAGGAATTTTCTTCTTAGAATGAAATGACAAGAAAATAGGTTATTCACACAAAACACCTAACATAAATGAGTTATGCAATGTCTTAGTTTGTCCACACAATAAATTTTGTAACTGTAAATGTTACCCTCCCATAATTGTCCCACTCAAAAACTAATTCAAAACAGCAATTATACACAATGATTTTTTTTTTCCCGAGTAACCTATTAAATAAAATAATGTATAATATATTACTAGTCATCTATCAAATACCAACTGGTTAAATAAATAATAGTTTATCTAAAGTCCATGGTATGTCTAAATAAGGTGGAGAAATTGCTTGCTGGACCAAAATTGAAATAAAAAAGCCTTATCTTTCACAAACTAAACAATTTTGAACTTTTTGCAACAATAACAAAACCGGTGTTATACAAGTACCATCTCATGGGTAATGTACATCATTTCATACCAGTCAGTTTCAGCACCAGCAATCCAAGATTACGTAACTATACATCATTTCATACCAGTCAGTTTCAGTAAGACGAGCATCAAATTGCCTAACTGATGCTTCATTCCAGAGGCGGAGCAAGTGCCCTACCCAGCCAAGGGTGGCTCTTGCCCGTCTTATTTTGGGTCCTAAATATTACCAAGCAACAAACTATCCTGGCTTTATAACTATATTGGAAATCCAAATTCAACACAGCGTGGAATTACCATGACATGAGGAGCAATCCTGACGCAGTACACAGGGAAACCAGTGTAGAACTTAAATGGACCACCGCTTTTCAAGGTCTTCATGGCACAGTCTAGAGACCCAGTGTATGGGTATTTACCATTGGCATCAGGCTGCATCTTCTGGATCTGGGTCTTGACATAGTCGAATGGCAAACTGCATGCTGATGCAAAGAAACCCGACACAGCACTGGCACCTACAAGTACAAAGATACTTTCAAAGTCATGTCTCTGGTACACAAGTTATGGGCCTAAATGGAAACCCACATCCAGTATTTTATCTTCCTTTTGTGGTTCAGCAATCTGGAAGACTGGAAATAAACTCGTGGTAAAAACCTAATATATAGGAAAATTATTTACACAAGTCAGCTTTCAATTAAATCTTCTGATAAAATATTATTCTGCTACATTAAGTCATACTTAGCAGATTGGAAGCAGCTTCATATTAAGTATGCGGACATTCTTTTTTGCATGCCACAAGTTACTTCCTGTGCACAAAATTACCTTAGCAACGACTCCACATGAACTGATGGTTTTGTATAATTTTCGGAAAGTAACAATGCTGGAAATTCACTGTTGTTTTATAACATGATATCTGTTCTATTAACTAATTAGACTGATATGCTTACCAATTACAGTGGGGATTTCTCCAAATCCAAGAGAATCTCTGAACAGTTCAACACTCTGATCATACGATGCAAGCATACCCATGTTAAGTGCCATGGCCCTGACAACAGTGGGGCCTGCACCCTTCCAAAGGGCCAAGACACCTTCATCAGCAGTAATACGAAATAATGCATGGAACGCATTCTTGTAATGACGTCGCTGGGCAGCAGGAAGAGTTGCATCAGCCTGCATCCTGATCAGTGCCAGATCAGCTGGGCTGCCTATAGAGGCACCAATAGCGCCAGCTGTTAGCCCAATTGCAGCTTTTTGGAGTAGCGGAAGTGGCTTGCCGTCATTGGCCTCTACTGCCTTGTTTGTCAAAACCCTAAGAAAAAGAGCAAGCCATTAATCAGCTTTAAAAAACCAATTATCCTCCCTCTTGCTGAGATCAACAGTTCAAACGGCATTGGGCATCCATCTTTATTTCTGAATTTACCGGGTTGTTCATCATTTATTCTGAACTAATGTTCTGTAACAAGAAGTTTTTGTTAATAGAAACTGGCAGCTATGCTGCTTATTAAAAAAAAAATCTCTTGACCAACCAATCATACAAAAATAAACTAGAGAAATGGCCACATTTCTAGCTTTCAATTGTTAACACACCCTTCTTGTGATGGTTACTTGTAATATCATCCTCTCATAACACATTAACCAACTAGTTGCTTCCCAAAAGAGGGAATAATCAGGTTTCTCCAAACTCATTAAAAGAAGAAAATCAACAGTCCATAGACATTCATTTGCAGAAATCAGTCCTTTAAATTTTGAAAAAGAACCAAGTTCTTGAACTTTGGTCCCCTTAAATCTCATCTGTGCCGAATTGGTCCTTGGGACTTATTCCAGAGAAAAGAGTCGGTCCTTAAATTTTAAGAGAATTATGAGAACTAATTTGTTTCTGCAAGGACCAATTTGGTGCAAATAAAGTTAAGGGACCCATTTTGTTCTATTCCTTCCAGAAATGACTGCATTTTCTTTTTCGATGTTCAAGGTCCAACTTTATGCAAAGAAAAGTACAAAAGCCAATTGGTGCAGATGAAAGTATAAGGACCAAATTGATTTGTAAACGTGCAAGGACCATGAATGTCAAAGTAAAAGGAACTTAAATCAAGTATGAAGCTAAATCATGTTGGATTAAAAGACCACATCATACAAACACAATTCCAACCAACCCAATTTTCCTTGTCATCTGTGTCTACACCTAATAAAAGAAAAGAAAAGGCTTGTCCAGTTCATTAGGTGATCATGAATGTCTCTTTTGGGCGGTAGAGTGATTGCTTGAGAGTTGAGGAGGTGAGTCTAGTAAACATACATGCTTGATCACAGAATCTATTTTTTCTACAGGCAATCTAGAGAACTTCCAAAGAAGAAGGAAGATAAATACCTGAAAGATCCCAGTCTAGCAGTGGTATAGGTGGCTTGCCTTAACAAACCAGCCGATAGACCCTGCACCATGTTTCAATATATGTAACATAATAAGAAATAAAACGACAACTATTTAAGAATGCCAACATGAAATTTAATAAAGAGCATCTGTGGAAAATGTTGAACATTTCAACTGGCATACAACTTATTCACCAGGTTGATTTTATCACAAAAAACAGAAGCATTAAATTAATTTTCATATCAAATGATGTCATGTCAAGATCTCAAACACAATTGAAATGTTACTTCAATCTAGCATGCAACAGTTGTAAACAAGTACAAAAACATTGCCAATTGGAGAACACGTAAAAGTGTCTACTACCATCCAAATCATTGAAGATATAAATGCAATTTGTATCAAAAGACAAGTTCAATTCAACGACAATCTATCAATAGAAGGACACGATACCTTGTAGAAAGCTCCGATACCCTCATTAGCAAGCATGTTCTTCGAGACTTGAACGGCAGATCCCTGACCTAATTGGATCCTCACCTACCAAACCAGAAACCAAACAAATTTCAAACAAATCAAATCACGATCCAACAGATCCAATCGATCCAACCAACCAAAGGACGATAGATCTTTGATTATCGAGAAAACGATAGGTACCTTGATCATATCAATTGGCTGAATGACGCAAGTGGCGAGCATCCCAGAGGCTCCGCCATTGACGAAGGGCTTGACGGTGGGCCACACGCCGACTGGGCTTTTCAATTGTTGTTGCTTCGCATCCGCCATTTCTTCTCTCCTTTTTCTCTTTCCTAAGTTTTGCTTTAGGTCTAGGTTTGAGAGAGAGAGAAAGAGAGGCGGGCGAGAGAGGGACAGTAAGAAGGATCTTCGATGGATCTATATGTGGTGGAAATATAGTCCAGGAAAGGGTTTGGTTAGCTCCGCCACGCTGGTCACATCACCCAAAGCCCCAAACAAAGCGATTGGCGTTTGGCGACGATCCCTTTGAAGTTCTGATTCACCGTGCCAATCATTCTGTGACCATCATGTGGCGAGCTAGTAGCTTCTAGAGCCTCGCGAATTAAAACCGAATAATTCGTTTTTTTGGTAATGTCGAACCGAACGCCAAATTATTCAGTTGACTGAACTTTGACCAAATTAAACCCGAATGATTCACGAATTTTATGAACTTTTCCCTAATTTTATGAATTATTCGTAATTTTTCCTCGAACTTTTTCCATGACATTTTTTTTTTTTGCTCTCTTGTAGGACTCAGATCTCTGATCCAGATAATTCCTAATCATTCCCGAATTATATCCGAATTATTCCCGAATCACGAATTTTTGACCTCATCGAATCAAAACCAAATAATTCATTTGTCATTATGCCCGGCATTAGTCAGGCCATTAACAAATAAAAGTTAAATTTAAGCAACATAAATCAATTTCAGAATTAGAAGATCAAATATTTATAAAAAAATATCAAGTGGAATTACATTTGAAATTAAACTAGTGTAGAGAGGGGGAAACCAACACAATTTTATTCTAAGAGGTAAAAAATACGGCTTAAGAGGATCTCGTTAAACAACATATTTCAATGGTGGTTATACAAAATGCTACAAATAAAGCGGCACATGACATCAAAATCTCTGGCCCAATTGGTCTGGCTGTTTGGTGTTTGGTCGTCCTGAGAATTTTGTTAGGTAGACGAACAACGTTTACACCAGTAATACTGACAAGTGGGGGAACACTATTGTAGTCTCACATGCCAAAATTACGGTGTATATAACTAATGCGGAAATAGTGCCCAGCCGATCCGATCTTACACCTGATTGTCCCTCGCAGAATCCTCTGAAGTAACTCAAATTTAGAGTTTAGAACTGAACCGTTCAATCATAATATGGGTCATTAATATTCGTGCTAAATGAGATCGGATGGTCCAGATCTAATATTAAAATTTGAGATACCTTAGGTGATGTGAATTTCGGTCCGATCTAGTAGTGCTGATGGTACAACGTGTTTTAGTCAACTATTCAAAGGTGGCAAATACTAAATTGAAAGCAGTGACAACTTTGGTCAAGAGAGCAATTGTTGGTGATTCCGCCTTAATTGTAGATGGGGGTTCACAAATCACAACCTTTGCTTAAATTGAAAATAACGCTCATAAAAAAATTTGCCAGAAAAATGAAAACCACACAGCCAATATAATTCAACTTCTTTCTTGAGGGGAGAAAATATTCAAGCCTTGAAGAACAACACAGGACCAAGCAATGAAACGGTCAGGGGTTTTTTAAGGAATTATCCTTGAATTTTTGGTTGTAGCTCAATAATATCACCATCGTATAAACGGATAGAGGTCCAATCACAGTCTGATTTGTTCATATTCAAAATCAATTTGTTGTTATTCAAATGCTGATCTTTCAGCTGCGCGTCAACACCAGGCGGTATTGAAATTGATCACAACCTCCTCCGACAATACCAAAATAGTAGATCTATTATTTTCTAATTCAATTTATAAAACTTGTATGAATGTAAACTTATCAACGTGAATTTAACATCAAAATTGATTGAATCAGTTTAAAATAAAATTTTAAATGGTTGATCTTAATCTATTCAGGGAGCCAAGCAAATGTTTTGTTTTTTTAACAAATAAATCTCTCGTAAACCTTGGCATCCATTTCTTATAAGTATCAGTTATACAAATTGAACATAGTCTCTCTCTAAAGAGACTGTGCTATGTTTGTGATTCAAAAGTCAAGCAATTATATTAAAAATTTTAAAATATATTTTGAATATAATTAAAATGCCAAAAATAATTGAAAAACACCAAAATAATTCATGTTTCCAGCACATTAATCCTATAAAATAAACAATCCACAAGATTATAATTTATTTTAATTTTTGAGAAAGAAACGAGGGGTCAAAACAAGATTAGAAATTTAGAATGTTGATGTTGAATTTCTCAAATATATTAATATTAACTGCATAAATTCGTCATGAACTTCGCCACACATATTTTAAAAAATATGCACTCAGCTAATCTTGCAGTTTCAATACGATTGCAGACTGTTATCCACGCTATCCACGCCTGCCCACAGATCTTGACTTTTTCCCTTTTTTTTTTTAATATTATCCAATGCTCAACTTTTTTTTTTCTTCTCATTTCATTCAATGAATTTTCTCTTTTCTTTCAATGGAGAAAGTGAATGAAGCAAAGAAGAGATGAGAGTATGAAATAAAAAATATAAATAAAGAGTTTGAAGAAGAGATCTGAGTTTGAAGTAAAAAGTTATTTAAATAAAGAGGAGGGGTTCAAATGGCTCTTGTCTTTCATACTTTATCATGTTTTATCTATTATGTTTAAAAATTTTAAAATTCAAACTGCTCAATATGATATTCATATTAAATATGTTTTTAAATCAAATTTTATATTTTCGTAAGCTAAGGGATTTAGTTTTCACTATGATTAAAGTTTCAGTCTCAATTTATTCTATCCCAGCTAGGCTATTGTTTCCAGACTGAATAGATAGAATTTACTAATAGCCCTGATAACACTTAAGACACATAATCAAACAATCAACTAGACTCATTTTTCCTTCGTTCTCGTAATTTCACTTGGAAGTTGTTTAATATTTTTTTAGATAGATACAAAATGATTGTTTTTAAACAATTAGATGGTCCAAAAATAGTGATTTTGCTCTCCAAGCATATTTCAGTAGAGATATCATGCTGAGCAGTAAGGATCAACAGTTTGAATTTTGAAAACAAAAAAAATATAAAATATGAAGTACGATGAGGCATGAAAGACATTTAAATCCTCCTCATAAAGAAAATGAGATATTGAATAAAATGTTAAATTTTTATGAAAATATTGAATATTATGATTTTTTTTTATGTGAAATTTGGCTATTTTAGAATTTACATAGTCAGCTTCTACAAAGTTATTGGAAAAATTAAACTAACCTACTAGTTTTCAATCTGAATTTTGATCAATAAAATAAATAAAAACTATATTAAAAATTAATCAAGAATATAAGAATAGCACAACTTTGTTATCCGGAGTTGCAAAATATGGATCTAAGATAACTTCTCGTCCTATGCACAGAAATAATCGGTTAAGACTGCTCTAAGTTACACCGGTATTCCTCTACCTGTGGACGCAATCATGGTAGATGTTGATATAGCTTATTTCAACAATAGTAGCATAATAATATTTTTAGTATAAAGAAAATATTTGTTTATTGCAGGAGAATAGATGTTGACTTTTATGAATTATAGAGTTAAGAAAAAGAGCAAGAGAGTATGTAAATGGTTGAATAAAGATCCACTAATTAGATTTTTTCTAATCTCAAGTACATATTGAACTTCATATAATTTAATTATTTTTTCCTGAAGTAAGCTTTAAATTTATTGTTCCTTTTCCTAGTACTTGGACAACAATTAGCACCTGAATCTAACCACCATTCTAAATCATGATTGTGTAAGATTTACTGAAGAAATACAAGATACAGACCTAAGCAATGTTTCAAATTTTTCTAAATTTGATTTGTCGCCTTCAACTATGTTAACTTAAGATTTGTTCTTCTTTTGATCATTTTTGTATTCAACGTACCTTGTGTGCTTCTTTCCGATAAAAGCATTTTGAAACAAGATGGTTGTCTCTTCCACGTTCAGATAAAATCTCCCATCATTCCTCTTCTTATTCTCATTAGATTGATTATTTAATTTATATTTTAAATTATTATTATTATTATTATTATTATTATTATTATTATATTTCCCCTTAAAACATTTACCCCTAGATTTGAAATTGTTATTTTTTTACCTAAAGTTTTTGTTATAATTTTTTTTCATTATTTTGATTTTGATTTTTATCTTGCATTCGGTTAGATGAACTTTTGTTTTCATTTTCTTTTAAATCTCTAAGACAATATTGATGTTCAATTCTCACATATTCAAGCATAGTTTTTAAATTTAATTTTTGTGTGTGTTTTTTTTAAGATCACGTGCAAAATTAAATCAAGACAGTGGTAACTTATCTATAAAACATGCGTTTCATCTAACTTAGAACCTTCTCCATGAATTTCTTGGATTAGATTTACAAAAAAGATGAATTTGGTCATTTAGAGGTAAATTATCAACAATTTTAAAATTATGAAAATCAGAGACAGGAAAATGCATCTCAAATTTCCTTGGCAGTTTTGCCTTTGCTAAATGTTTGATATAAATTATTTGTTAAACAACTTAAAAATCTAAACTTACATGATATTCTATTTCTTCGAAAGATTTCTCAGATTTGTATTTTTATTTAGTTTTAATTTACCAGTATCATCAACTATGGTATCATAATTTGTAGCAATTTTATATGGCATAGGTAAACCTACAGCTATTATATGACCTAACGTGACAAGTCAAGCTTGTAATTGTTCTTGCCAGCTAGCAAAATTATAAATCACTAAACTTCTCCGGTTTGAGACTAGATGCATCGTCATAACTAGGGGTGTTCAAACGGTTCGATTTGTTCGGTTTTCAACCGAATTGAAAAATTTCGGTTTAAATGGTTCGGTTTTTGGGTTTAAATGGATCAGTTTGGTTTATACTTTTTAGAACCGATTAAACCGAACCAACCGAATTATATTGGTTCAAGTATGATTTATATTTTGCTTTATTCAATCATTGCTTCCTTTCTTTCATTTTAGTTTAAATATTTTAAAACATCTACATATTTTGTATGAAATTGAATAACTTGTGTATGAACATGTGTAATTTTTGTTAATAATGACACCAATAGGTTTACTTCGGTTTGAATTGAACAAACCGAAATTTACTTCGGTTTGTTCTGTTTGATTTTTAATCGGTTTATAAGTTTAATTGGTTCGGTTCAGTTCTATATTAGAAAACTGAAGAAAAATTTGGTTTGGTTATTTTAGTTCGGTTTCAACCGAACCGACCGTTTGAGCACCCCTAACTCATAAGTCATAACTCATTTTTTTTTTTATATTTATTCTACTGATGAAAATTTAGAAGAGAAAAGTTGAGAGATATATGCTGCAAAATAAATTCAATAGAGCCACTAATTTAATTAATCAATTGCAGCAATTAATAAATTAAATTTATAAAAAAATCGAAATCAATTAATTATATTTTTTTTCCCATTAACTAATTAATTCTATAATTTATAAACTAATTAAAATCAAATTTTAATTTAATCAAATCAGATTACGAATTATTGCCTTCGATTGATGAAAAAATTAAACTAACCCACTACTTTTCAATCTAATTTTTTATCAATAAAAACTATATTCAAAATTAATCAAGAATATAAGAATAATAAAACTTGTTACTTGGACTTGCAAAATACAAATCTAAGGCAACTTCCTGTCCTATGATAGGAATAATTGATTAAGACTGTCCCAACTTGTAACGCCACGTAAATCAAAATATTAAATTAAGGTACAACATAAATAGTAAATATAGTTATTTATTCTTCTATGTCAACTTTCTTCTTTCATTTATTTAATTTAATAACTTCATAAATTATCCAAATTAAACTACTGTGACAAGAAACAAATGATTTCAATATAGATCTATGAAATTATATAGTCCATATAAATATCGTTGCCAAATCCTAAAAAGCCCAATATAATTCAAGAGGAGGGTTCAAATGCCTCCATTTTTTGTGCCTCCATCATGCCTCCATTTTTAAAAACTTAAATAACTCAAAATCTAAAACTTAAACATCAAAATAAAGCCGTTAGATGTGATCTATGTTATTTTCTCTATGTGCCCATAAAAAATTATCACATTTTGATTTTTCTTTTATGTGAATCAATAAGTTAAAAAATAAACGTCTAGAAATTATCCACATTAGTATACATTTTTACAAGCTCAAGATGACAACAAAAATAAAGTTGAAATGCCATAAATTTTTACACATGCATAGATAAAATGATATAGTTCATATCCAATGGTTTTATTTTTGACTTTTAAGATTTAAATTTTGAGTTATTAAAGTTTTTAAAAATGGAGGCATGATGAAGGCACAAAAAATGGAGGCATTTGAACCCTCCTCATAATTCAATTAGATATCGGCCAGTACAACTCTAATTTAAAATAGATAACCTCTCCAAAATAACCGTCTCCTGATCCAATTTGAGAACTTTTCGCTATATATATATATGATTAATTAAACCCTTTGCATATCTCTGTATCCTTCTCCGCCAAATCAACCACAGAAATTTAAAAAGTGAAGAAGGTTAGATATTTGATTACTTTCTTTCTGTCGTAAATAATTTCGTTTTTTTTTAAATATGCATATTCTTATTGTGCAATTAATTGCTTAAACTGGTTTGTGGTTTGATAATTCTTTTCTTTTATCTCTACCGATTTGCTTCTTCTGCTTTATACTTGTTATATAATATTTATACGACACTGATTTATTTGATAAGAATTTTGAGAGTTATATAAGTTTTAACAATTATTTATTTATTAGGAAATATTATCTTATTTGATAAAATTATCTTTGTTCTTTGTAACCGGTGGAAATTGTTAAGGATTTCAATAATTATGAGTTCTTAAAGTTTCATGATGTGTCAAATTTTAATTTGCCTTTAAATGATAATTAATTATAGTATATGAATAGTTAAAGATGGTCAGAAGTTGATTGTTTAGATTTTCTTAAACCACACCGAGTTACACCAAACTTTATGAAATTATTTTATTGGATTGTAATTTTTCGCCGATAACCCTAGAAATTATTTTATTTATTTACAAAGAACTATAGTCTAAAACTTATAAATAATATATACTTTTTATCTTGATAAATAAATTCCATTTCATGTATAATCTTAATCGATATCAACTTTGATATATGTACATACGTTCTGGTCATAAACTCCATTATATATTCTTTAATATATCATGAGAAATAAATTCAAATATAGGTACAAACGTTCTGGTCAGAATCAATTTTAATATATATGATCTTAGGGTAAAAATTATACTGCTTATACCTAGTTGTATAATCGGACAGATGTACTCAACTGTCGGTTTAGTGACAGACAAATGAAAATAAAATAAAACGTATAAATATTAATTTGGGAACCGTGTTATATGGTCTAGGTTTAAGTTCTGAAGTAAAGAGTGACGAAGAAGTGGTAGCGAACTACATCACAATAGCAGGTACGGGTTTTCTGGACCTTGTCAAATTATACATACCGTTTTGTATGCATATTATTTATTTAATTGTTTGGAATTGTGCATGTTGAATCGAACGATCCCTTTGGCTTGTTTAGAATTACAATAGGATTATTTCATATCGATCATAAGACTTGTAAGTAGGGTGTGTTGAGCATGATATCGTGTAGTGTTAAATGACGAACGTAAAAGGTAACGGATATGCTATAGGAAAGGGGCCAACATGTGTTGAATGCATGTTGGAATGTATACATTGGGTCTGGGTTCGACTAGACCCCTCGTCAACGTGGCGTTGGTTGGATTTCCCGTCACGGGTCAAGACCTAGCGTAGGGTGGATTCCCCGTCTAGTGAGAAGTCTTCCGTTGTTGGATGGATTTCCTAGCGGAGTGGCGGTCTTTCAGTGTTGGATGAATTTCCCACTGGATTGGCAAATAAATGGATTAACAGAAAACTTGAAAGATATTTAAAGAAGTGTGTGTGTGTTTTAAATATTGCATAACATGTGAGGATATAATATTTATATCCTATTTATAATAATAAGTAAATTTGACAAACTCCGAGACTTGAACTAAATCCCGTACTGAGAGACTGTTCGATCTCTCACCCGTTCCACTTTTATGTGGGTTCCAGAAAATTATGAAGCCGACGAGGAGTACGAATAGGAGATACACTGATCAAGAAGTCAACGACCTGACGGCTCAAGTATCTTTTTAATTTCTTTAGTTAAACTTTAAATTCTCTCTTTAGAAGTTGATACATTGACTAACATGGAAATTATCGGTTTGCTGGCCATATTTGTCTTGATCTCATGTTGAATGTGTTTCATGTACTTGAACTATTTGTGGTGTTAGAAGACTTTGTTTGACTTTTAAATATTGCATGAGTATTTATTATTGATAATGTATGTGATGTGCACACGCCTTACGTGTCATTACGTGACGGGTTGTCTCGGGGTGTGACACAACTTATGCTTATATTTCTCTGCCTGCGGGCACAACCGTGATAGAGATTGATGTAACTTTTTTTAACAATGATAGTAAAACAATATTTTTGCTATAAAAAAATATTTGATAAAAGTTGATTTTTTTGAATTATAGAGCTAAGAGAAATAGCAAGAGAGCATGTGAATTGTTGAATGATTTTCTTCAAATATCATGTGCTATTTATAAGCAAATAATATAGATATCAAACACTTTATACATTCATGACTATTTAAAATAATATTCATTGTATTACCGTTTCTTTTATTATTGGAAGAAATTGAACGGTAAAATTTTGAATGAAAATGAAACGGTCACATATATGAATGGATGGTAATCACATGCACGTATAAAAACGCAAAACGAAAATTGAATTTCATTGCTTCCACAAGCTGGTGCAAATTATTGTTAATTAATTCAATTGATTAAAATGAGTAAATGACACAGATTTAAAAATTGCATCAATGAGACCACGGACAGCTTGATATCTAACTCATAATTATTAATTAGTTCCATAATTCAGTTAAAACATTTTTTTTTGGATAAAAGTGACTTAACAAAACCGATTTCAGTACTCGAACAAAACCTACAAAGTTAGAAAATTTGGTACCAAACTGATACCAGTAAAACCCAACAGTATACAAGCATATGAACAACCATCTCGTTTTCCTATGAATATCTATCAAAAAACTACATAACATCAAACAACCTTCAAAAGAAACAACCTAAACACCACTAACAACTAGCCTATTAGCAGCTACTGAACTTCTTGGCTCTAACCCACTTATTTCTACTATGTTCTCCTATTGAAAATTATCGTCATTAAACTGACGTTCTAAACCACTTGTTCCAGCTACTCTCTCCTCCTGCAATAGAAAATTATCAAGGAGAACAGGTAATTGCAACACATCAGTAGGTAAAACTAATTATAATATAAGAAGAGTACCCCTTCCTTCGGATTTCACCTAAAATTGTGCTAAAGAAATAACTTGCACATCCTATAGATCTAAGAGAAGTATGAATTCCCTAAAAACAAAGCTTATTCCTTGTTAACCACATGACCCCAAGTATTACCCTCTCACAAGTTCGATCAAATACCAATCTTTAAAATGAATTAAAGCATCAATAAACTACAATTCTTCGATAGTCATAATATCAAACGTAAAGTTGTTACACTCAGCCATCCAATTCCAAATTGTTATAAAAAATGTACATTCAGTTAAAACATTAGTATTAAAATAAATTTTTATTTATATTAATTTTGAGTTTTCTAAAATAAAATTTCTAACAATTGGTACCAATGATTCTAAAAAACAAAAACAAAATTACATAGTCTTATGCGTACCTCACGAGAAAAAGACAAGACAAGACAAGACAAGCAGTTTAGAAAAATGTTGAAATCAAAGTCAAATCAAGTAGTCGTCAACGATTTCCAGACGTTTTTGAACAACAGAAGTAATTTATTTATGAATTTCGTTATCGAACAGTTGAATATTTCAGTAAACAAAAGTAAAATGATCTAGTATCAAAGGGAGACGATTGGAGACGAACACTACTAAAAGTCTACAACCCACCCGATTACCAAATTATTCTCTCACATGCGATGATTTTTATAGATTTTTTTAAGAAAAGTGCAACATGTATCTTGGTGTAAAAACGTCCGTTTAGATCTGGCTGATTAGTCATTGGCAGCGGCGATCAAACCGTCACAAAGTTCTTTAACTAATCAGTCAATTATTTTCAATTATTTCTAACTAATTGTTTAACAGTATTCTGTCTGTTGATAAGTGCATATCGTTATTTACAACTCTGATCTATATCAAGTACAGGATAGTTCAGATTTACGCTAGAAGTTTCTTGTGCCGGAGGTGATAACATTTGATGATCACGAAATTTGTTTCAACTCTAACAAAACGTTCCTAAAAGAATTTTTTTTTGTCTGGAAAGAGACTATTTCAGAATTAGTTGAGAAGAAAATATTGATGAAATTTGAATATCGACAAAATTCGAAGATTGGAAGTTCGATAATCGGTCTTAAATTTTCCACTGGTCTTTCAAAGTGAGGCATTTCAAGTCAAAATGGATATATAACTAAAAAGTACGTAAAAACACCAGGGACTGGGAGTATGACTAAAAAATTTAGTCAAACTTATTTTTCGATTTTGTAATTTTGGTTCTGATATACTAATTCTCATTCTTTTCAAAACAAACTGTTTTCCGGTTTCAACCATTTAAATATCATATTTCAAGGCGAAAGAAAAAGAAAAAAAAAAGAATATATATATATTGTACATGTGATAAAATGTTATGATTTACCTTAAGTTGCAACATTTCCTATTAAGAAAATTATAAAACCTTGCAAATTGCAACAATCAATTTTTTTTTTTGTTTGAATGCAACAATCAATTTGGCAGTAGCAGTATAATACTATAATTCTCGTCCTTTGCTATAATTTACCCCAATGAATCTACATAGTAACCTGATTTCCTATAAAAAGAAAATGGACCCTATAAGTATTTTTTTTTTTTTATATAAACAAAGATGTATGCTAAAGTGCTAACTACCCTTGCACATGCAACCAGGTGTTCTAGGCAACCTATACACACTTCTGCCTCTGCCACGTGGGGTCACCCGTTGGTTCTCTTCAATCATATTTCTTACTCTTCTCTGGAATTCACCCCAATCAATGGCAGCATGATCTGTCAGAATCCTTGCAAATCTCTTCTTATTGGGTCTAAGGGTTGGGGCTTGACCCTGGCCATGATAAATCCTGTAGCCCGTTACCAGGGATGACAACTGACTTCCAGAGTCGGTCATAGCAAACACATCAGAAGATGCACATGCAATGAAGTCTAGAGCTGCTAGCTGAAATAGGTGCCCACCAACCAATTAAGATCAATTGAAATAGTTCATTCATTTGTTTTATAGTTTATTAGGCATATTAATATATTACCAATAAAATGTCATAGTATCATTTAAACCTCTGTAAAATGACAATAACTGTGCATATGCCTACAGCTGTAGACCAATGGTCATTATGAACACAAAAATATATAAATTATTAAATTTTTATATCTACTAAGAAACACTTATTTTTTAACCTTTCAGTGTCAAACTCAATAGAACGGCTGTGGCCCCAACCAGTCCCCCCCCCCCCCCCCCCCCCCCAAATTTGCCCCTGAACCTGATACTGTACATGAAGCCATGTACCGACACAAACACAAAGAAAACTGATTACTTCAGTACCTGTGAGGAGAATTTTTTGAAAGGCTCGAGTTCTTCAGGAGAGAGAAGATCTTCTTTAGTGACTACATTTGGGAACAATTGCATGAAAGGTTGCAACCTAGATAAGCCACCATAAATATGGGAACCGGCTAGGTAGATGTACGTCTCACTTTTATATCCTAAAGATGACAGCATCAGTGCAGCCTCTTCAGGTGTTAGGGGGCACTTCCCGGAAATGCGTAGCTCTTCTGAGGAAATAGAGCTGTGATATTTCCAGCCAAAAGAAAAGGGAAAAGGAAGAAGTAAAAAAAGAGAAACCGGAAAGTGAGAAATCAGAGAAACAGAACAAGAAGATAACAGGATATAGTTCCTTTTCTTCTTTGTTTAAAATTTTACAAAAAACCTTTATAAATTGGATGCTTGCTCCCCTACATTACCAACATTTGCCAAGTAGGTTGCATGATTGGTGAAATTTGACAATTATCCCTTGGTTATTATCCTTTAATGCCATTATAAACACATTAAAATTTAACAATTTCCATAATATGTTCAAAATATGGTTGATAAACATTAGAAATGCTGTAGTTATTGCTGATGTAAATTACCAAGGAATGCAATGGGCTTTCCTTGTATTCAACAGTTGTAGGGCCATGTTTATTACTACTATCTTTTGTAAATGCTTAATTGAGCCACAAAATAAGTTTCTAACCAAAATAAACACCAAAGAGATCTTCAATTGATTCCATGCCATGGCCCTTCAAGCAAACAACACATAATTGCAATTTGACTTACATGTTCTGAGTTCGCGCAATAAGAGTTGGAAAGTGCTCTTCCCGGTACATTTGCAACTCCCGCTTCTCTCTCTGTCCACTTCCAAAATTGCAAAGAGAATATGCCACCATATCCACCTCAAACCGCATGTGCAGAACTAGATACTTAACCGGCCTTGTTGAACTCCTATTTCTAATTGCAGGTTCATAAGTTGGCATGTATTTCCCAAATAATTGTTTGTCGATTTCTGTTAACTTTGACTCGTACTTGCGGATGCGTTGCACCAACAATGAGCCAAGTTTTTGGATTTTTGGCACAAATTTCAATGCATGAAAATTACACTTGCACCTTAGTCTCTGTTATTAGAAAAGGAGAGAAGTATAACTTTCCAAAATTGAATATATGATGTCTTCTACTACAATAAATAAAGAAGCAATTTGGCATTTTGGTCTATAATCCCAATATCTTACCATTTGATTCATCATCTTTCACTTTTTTTTTTTTTGGTTTGCATTTATTTTGAGTAGTTCAGGTTTAAACATCAGCATACAGCATAAAAGCTTCAAATGGGCTAGCTTGGTATGAAATAGGTTAGTTTTATGACAGGTAAAAACCAGTACTAGGATGTTATTTGGCATAGTTGTTTCTGTTTGTTAGATATAGTGCTTTAAACCAATTGAGGAGTGTTGTGGTATAATTACACAAATGAGCTACTTTTTGGTTGTTCTCTTCTTCATATAAAACTCTGCCCAACCATTTTAAAGCAACTTTTAGTAAATCATAAAACAAGCTGCTCATTATTTTAAAGCAGATAGGAAACACGTTTAGTTTATTATACAATTAAAAAAATACACCATTAAGGGAGGTGGATAGGTAGGAAGGGGTTGGCAGCATCCTTTTTGGTTACAGCTACTTCCACTTAAAGACATTTATTAGTCCTAAATTATGGCCAAACTAAAGGTTAGTATTTTATAATAGTACTTATAACAAGCCCTCCAATGAAAATTAAACAAAAAAATAGTATAGAAATACAACAATAAAGATTAGGTATGTTGCACACAAGTAAAAGCCATTGGATTCTCACCTGAAGATGAGGAGGTAAAGGGTCAAAGCCCAGTCGATTGCCAAATCCAAGAAAATGAACTATGCCATTTTTTTGAAGTATGGGAAGTATAAAATCTATGTAATACGAAGGTGTAGCCTCTTTCATCATTTCCATATCAGTTATCTGCAATAGAGACGGGAAAAATAAAGACATGTAGAAATTTCTTTTGCTTGTCTTGTCCACAAAACCAATTTTTTTTACCTCAGTAACCACCACATATATTAATTGCAATTTGGACCCCCAAAAGAACTGAAATCAGTTTATTTATCCTTTTCAAAGCTCAGATCTATTTAACAATAGCTTTTTTACCTACTTGGCTACCAATTGCTTCAACATCTACAGCCTGGAGGTGAGATGGCAATTCTTTAACAATATCTACATCATTCTTCAAATACTCCAAGAAATACTCTTCCTGATAAATCTCACCAAACTGGCTGGGAGGAAAAAAATAGAAATTCAAATTTTAGTGTAAAACAAAGCAACAAGAAAGTCTCTCATGCTAAGTTGTCTTAGGTTTAATTTAAGAAAGAATTTCCCCCTTTTTACACTTGACTAAAAGGTTTGCTACTTACCTCATGAAAAATGCTTTTTGCACGTATTACTGGAAATTCACAACAAGAAAACTGACCTAGCATCTTTCCACACGCTACTATAGAGAAACTTTGGCAGAACTAGAGTTGCATTCAGAAGAGATGCAGCTGCAACCGCATTGCATACCTGTTAAGAAAATATTTGACATTACAAATAAGGGAAAAAGATGGGAAAAAGTGAGAAAAAATAATAGATCAATTTTGTGTGAAGGTCTCACAGCAACTCTTTGTTGATTCAAACCACCATTTGCACTGACCAATATGTACCCATTATGCTTCTTTCCTTGTTCTGTTGTACATCCAATGATAAGTTAGAATTTTTACTACTGAAGCAGAAACAACAACCACAACAAGTCTAAATAATAAATCCATAATTAAAAGGCACTAACTAATCCATTAATGATAAATTGGAAAAGGCCAACCAACATCAACAGAAAGAAATATGTTATCAGTAACAGTTAGCATGGATCAAGTACAAACCTAATAGAATAGTAACAGAAAAACTAATGTTTATTTTAGTTTACTTTTTAATGCCTAGAGAAATTTAAAAATCTAAAAATATTATGTTGTGTTACCATGACTAGCAATATTTGTTTTGTCGGCACAAGGTATCCATTCAGGTGTCTGACCAGCAGACTCTTCCAACAATAGGAACTGTCCATCTGCAGTATTATTCTGTTCATAAAGAAAGATACGCAGTTTGTACAGATATGAGGGAGAAGGGGTTTTCTCTAAGTCCATAGTGACTCTGTAAATGAAATACTGGTTTATTAATTATCAATACAATACCGAGCATGATTGGTTCTATACCAAAATCAAAGACCGCAATTATAGGTAGAAGCCCAATGGGAATGGCCTATATCCCCACCGTATGGTATGATTGAATGCTGATAGGAACCATCTTATGAAACAGTAATATAATGTCCTATGTTGTCAAATTAAGGCTACCTACCTTTGTAAGAGATGATGAAGAAGCCAAAGACAGGAGCCGGCCATACATAATAATTCCTGTCTCTTCTTGAATAAATCTTCGTCTGTCATCCTTCATAAATATGCATTAATCATTACAAAAGTTAGGTGATAAATGAAATTAAGAAAGAAGGAAAAAAATATAACATAGATATGTAATATGTTTATTGGTCTAGATTTACAAGCAGAAATACCTGTTAAAGAGAATAAGTAGATGCAAAAGTATTTCTCAGTTCTTGAGAAAACAAAGGCAAAATTCCGAACAAATCACATTTACTATTGATGTAACTGTGTTTTCTTTTACTTTGCTTTCTGAACTTCATCATAATAAAGCTCCAAATATGAAACAAATTTAGACTCTGCTAAAATTCATATAATTAATAAACAAAAAAGTAATAAACACTCGCTTTTATTTTTTCATATGAAAATCTAAATTTAATATAGCTGGTTGTGTATCCAATCCCCATAGTAACATACATAGGTGAAAATTGCAAACCAAGATAATTCGTACCTGTAGCTTGCTCGAAGGAAACTTAAAACAGTGAATAGCAGAAAATATCACAGAATCAAGTATGAGAAATGCTAAAATCAATCCAAGGGTGAAAACAAACAGCCCGAATTGCTTCCATATTTCCTTCTTTCTCTTCCCATGTGGCACAATCTTTGTTTTCCCATGATAATTCTTTCTATTAGAAAACATCTATCAATTGACCAAAAAACTAGTGTAACTCAGACAAAAACAGCCATAGTGAGTTGTTGCGGACAATCAGAGCTTTTGGGATTTTCCTCTCCTTCCTCTCTATAAGCAGGAGATCTGTTGGTGGAACCACACCTAAGAGACCAACAACCCATTTGTTCTCTCTCTAGTCTCTACCTCGTTTTACCAATCAACCAAATCAAATAACAACATGATGAGTTGACCCGTTCAATTTTTTTTTTAAATATTTGGTCGTTGGAACATGGCAATCAAAGAAAGTAGAAAAACAACAGAAGCAACAACCCAGGACTAGAAAATTAAATTGTAGGTTGGAACGTAACCAACGGGTTGATGGAGACCGATGACATAAACTTCAGAAGCAACAGAGGAAACTTACAAAAAAAAATAATAATAAGGTTAGCCACCTGTTAGCGAACGAGGAGAAGCATCTAGCTCCAAAGCTGGTGGGGCGGGGGTATTTGATTAAGGTTTTGGTGTACCTTATACAGAGAGGAACTTCACTGAAGGTGTCGAACAGGTGGCGGGGTAAGAAGGAGACCGCGCGCGCGCGCGCCAGACATTTGGGAACTGGAGGTCTCCAGCAGGACCAGCACCAACTGCGAGGTCAACACTGAGATACTGTTAAGAAATGTTCCTGCGTATCCTCTGCATTAAAGTTAATGCATCTGGACTGTCCGATAAGCTTTAAGATTCGTGCCAATTAAATCCACACTAATATTGAAGACCTCATGTTTTAGGCGAAGGCCGGATGGACTTCATTTACAATCGGATGGCCAATATGTATCAACCAAAAGATGCTCAATTTTCATGCAAAACTCAATAAATTTCTCGTTGGAGAATTATAAATTATACTGCTCATTAACACTCTATTGTTAAAAATATCAATCATTTGACTTCTTTTTTTCTCTCTACACAAAATTTTCTCAAGAAATCATTAATTAAAGTATGAATTGAAACCATAATTTTCAAAGCAAGAATTCTCTACAAATCCAAATGGACTGGATTTAGTGCTATGAAAACCCTTATTAAAATTATTCACCAAACACTTGCTCCATAACTACACAGCATATTTATTTATTTAAGATTGCCGTGATGCCATTCCACATTCGCTCACATATCCAACCTCATGTCACAAGTTTTTGAAAAAAATTTAGTTACCACCTCAATAATTTAAAATTCTTACATTATCATCGTTTTACAAAAATACTAAATTTATCATCGTTTTACAAAAATACTAAATTTTACCACGTACGCAGACCCAATCTGCGCAGACTTGGTTTGTGCACCGTTAATTATTACTTTTTAACTTTAGGTTAGTTTTGATCAGATTTTATTTATTTTAGATCTTGCAGTTGTTTTGATGATAACTATTAGTAATCATGTAATCGTGACTACTATGAATAATTTGATAAAAGTCGCTAATATCATAATAATACGATAGATAATAAAAGCAAAATATAGCCACTAATATCAAAATATAAGTCTCTAATATCGAAATAATAACAACAAGAGTCCATAATACGCGATATAAGAGAAGAGGCGATCATAAGTGAAGTTCTATTTTTCAATTGAAGTTTTTTTTAGATTTTATTTATTAGTTACATTGCAGTATAATTTGTAGTAATTTTTAGTTCAAATTTAGTACAAATTTTTATTTATTAAACATTTGCGTCTAATTTGAATTCTATTTTCTAATTAAGTTCAGGTCTATAATTTATTCATCTAATATAATGCGAACATATAATTTCAAATATAACATAACATAAAATAAAAAACAAGTGAAAACATATAAGTCTAACTAAACACAACATAAACACAGACAGAACATAAGAAAAACCATTTGGTAAGCAGACCACGTGCTAAAATCTGAATTTGTTTTTGTCAAAATAGTGGCACTGTCAGAATATTGAATTATTGAGATGGTAACTAAAAAAAATTCCGATCACAATTTAATGTTGTCCAGATTGAGATGGAACAAACAACGACACAGCTCCCTGTGATTGTAGAATTCATAAAAAAGAAGAGGAGGGTTCCAATGCCTCATTTTTTTTATACCTCATCATACTTCATATTTTATATCTTCATTTTCTTCATATTCAAAGTCTAAATTGTTGATCCGAACCGTTCAACATAATATCCATACTAAAATATGGTTAGGGATGAAATTTTATAATTTTTAAAATTTTTTTACTATTTTTTAAGATGGGTAGAAAATCACTGTTTTTTGAACGGTTCAAAAACAGTGATTTTGTACCTATCTTAAAAAATAGCAAAAAAATTCCAAAAAATATAAAATTTCATCTCCATGCATATTTTAGTATAAAATATTTTGTTGAACGGTTCGGATCGACAATTTGAACTTTGAAAACAAAAATATAAAATATAGGTATGAAAAAAAATGAGGCATTGGAACCTTCCTCCATAAAAAAAGTAGATATTGTTAATGACCAGGAAAAAGTTTACGTGAGAAAAAAAGAAAAAAAAAGGAAAAACAACCCTAGTTTGAATCAGTAGTGTAAATAACTATATGCGGTTGTCGGACGGATAGAGTACCGTCAGACAATTAATCGAAAATAATCAAGAATAATCGGTTATAATCAGAAATAATTGGCTATAATTGAAAATAATCGACCGATTAATCAGATAAAATCCATGACGGTTTGATCACAATCAACGACTAATCGGCCAAAACGGTTTTTTACAACACTGGACTTTGAATAGACCCGATTAAGCTTTTAATGTACACACTTTTCAGTTCGTCGGATCTATAACTGACGGCCCATATTTTAAAAATCAAATGAAATTTTAGGTTCTTTTCATCATATCCGTTCGGTAAGAACTGATCTGACCGGTTCGATCAAAAGTAAACGGCCCAAAATATCCTGAATTACTGCTATTCTAGAAGAAAAGAAGCGCAAAAAACAATCAAAAAAAACTTTTTCTTCTCCAGTCGTTTATTGTGCTTAAACCCTTCCGAGCCGCCGTGACCACTGCCGTTGCGTCTCCTCTTCCAATGGCACATCTACGGTTACTTCGTCACCATTCTCTTCATTGCAATTACAATCTCTCTCTTCTCCGTTTGATTTCTCCCTTCTCATCCTCTTCAGCTCCGATCGAACCTGTCGGCTACCCTGTCAAATCTAAAGACCCTAGTGAAGAAGAAATTACCCAAAATCAGGAGCAAACTCAAGAGCTGTCTCCTTCCAGTTCTGATCCATCAGCAAATCCTGATGATCCACGTGTCCAGCAATGGCCGGAAGCCTCACGGACATGGACCCGGGAGGAAGCACGATTCGTCAAGGATACACCTGTTATAACTCCTGTAAGAATATTATTGCTTTTTTCTACTGGTAATTACTTGTCTCAACCAGCGATTTCCTCTATTAGAACTTAAGCTGTCACTGCGACACATGAGATGCTTTAAGAGGCAATTCCTCAAACAATGTGTCACTCAACAACTTTCGATTTTTTTGTAGCAGACACTGTTAAATGTCAACACCAGATATAATTCAATACCTTGCCTTACTGTTATTGGAGTGCCACTCTGTACCAGAAAATAACCTTTATGTTTTGATTGGCTGAAATGGGTAAATGACAGGTGGCTTACGCAGCCAAGGTGGCTCCATTGCCAGAAGATAGGAAGGAAGAAAGAGAAGAGGCGAGTGAAGAAAGAGAGAGAGAGGAGGCACAAGAACAGCTGAAGAGAGAAGCTAGGAGAATAGAATATGATGTACGAGCGAGGAGACATATTTTTGGGCTACAAGAGGAAGAGAAAATACCTTACCCGACATTAATCAGAGCTGAGAAAAAGCCTCAAAAAGTCGCTATCGATCTCGTGGAGGCCATAAGACTAGTTAAGGTTGGTCTTTAGATTTTTTTTGTACAAGGACAAATGCATTAGGTATTGGTTATTTCTGCTCAATTGGTAGTTAGCTCCATATATGGTTCCCCTACCAAGTTAATCCTTAGGTTTTTTTTCATGGTGCTTGCTCAATCAGTGTTTATTTGGGGCTTAATTGGTCAAGGATAATATTTGGGGTTTAATTAGGGTTTTGTTGCGCAATCTGAAGTTAATAAGCTTAGTTGAACCTGAATGCCATTTGTGTTCCATGCCAATCATGTCAGCTACATTTACGAACCTATTACTGGCAAAAAGTTCAAGGATAGTTTTCTTTTGTTTTTATTATATTGATTAACACTCTTTGCTTATAATGTCATCTCAAATTGCTAATATTTTGTGGTACATATGTAATCAATGTTATTATGTTGAAATCGCCAAGAGAATTATAATGTAGTTTTGTTCTGCTTCTTCCAAAAAAAATATGTGTGACTAATGCGAAAGACTTTACCAAAACAGATATTTTTTTGAACAATGTCTTCACTTTTTATTAGGCAAATTCAAAGCGTAATTTTATTGAAACGGTTGAGGCTCATGTTAATTTGGGTGTTGATCCAAAGCGTGGTGACCAGGTTGGTACTCTTTACTTTTACCATATTGAATGACAAACTCATGATTATTTTTCTTTTTTGCCACTATAATTTTGCTTTGCTGTAACATTTTGTTTGTTTATTTTTTTACCATAAGTTTTTGTTTTGGTGTAGATGGTACGTGGTGCACTAACACTTCCACATGGCACTGGCAAGGTACATCAATGCACTTACTACTCTTTAAGTTTGTAATCGAATTCTGGAAAAAAATTACTCATAGCTTTGAATCAATCAAAGACTGTTAGAGTTGCGGTATTTGCTGAAGATGCAGCAGCTGAAGAAGCTAGAGCTGCAGGAGCTGATGTTGTTGGAGGTGATGAACTCATAGAGGAGATACGAACTGGTACATGACTATTAAATCCAATCTGAAATGTTTCACGAAAATAGATTTTGCAATTCTTAGTTGTTTTTATTCTCAAAATTTTCCTCTTTAAGAGTTAAGTTTTACCTCGATAAGCTGACTATTGGATCATTTATATATGGGGGTGCCAAGATTAAACAGAAAGGTGGCATGTCTGCTCTAAGTCTGTTAAGAGAACCAAATAGGCCTGAAATGAGCTTATTTGGGTATAATTTTAGTAATACAACCCATTACTAATCTATGTAAATCTGAGAGTGGAATTTGTGTGGATACGAAAAAATATCCTTGTGTTCTCATTTATGCATGATCTGTCCTGTCTTATATTTTGTTTAGAGTTAGGTTTAAGCTAATCCATGTTTGAAAATTGATAGGTGGTGGCAAACTGAACTTTGATAAATGCATAGCAACACCAATGTTTATGCCTCGCCTCTCTAAGGTTTGTACCTCAAGCCTATTTATTTCGTTTGACTTATTTGCAGTTAACTTGCAGAACTATGTTTTTTAAAGCACATTCCCATTGACTAATATTTTTTTTTATTTTTAAGTACTTCTCTCATTCATATTTATTTTTATTTTTACAGGTTGCTAGAATCCTGGGCCCACGTGGTCTCATGCCGAACCCAAAAGTGAGCTCTTCGATTCATTGTTTCTATTCCATCACATAATTAGTCCTTTATTGTTTACATGAATAAAGTATTTTTCTTATGATAATTACTAAAGTTTTCTGGTACCTGTCTAACATGTAATAGCTAGGGTCTGTGACTAGTGATGTTTCTAATGCTGTGAAAGCTGCAAAGAGTGGCCGAATTGACTTTAAAATTGACAAGACTGCCATTGTTCATGTTGGCCTTGGCAAGGTAAACATTTCTTTGACACCCTTCCTTTTTGCTGTTTAGAATGGCAAAGAAACTTGATCAGTGAGCGGATGAGTATTAACTATTAAAGATACTTCTGTTTTTATTGGTTGGACCATCTTCTTTTGTAATAAAATTATATGCTTCTATAATTGCATAATTTTTTTCTTTCCTATGGAAGGTGAATTTCTCTGCGGAAGTTTTGCGTGAAAATATAGGAGCCTTTGTTAATGCCCTTTTGGTTGCAAAGCCTGCTGGCTTAAAGAAGAGTAAGTAACCTTTACATTGTCTTTTACTTATTTTGTGTGTTCGACTTATATTTTATTGCTTAGTAATAACTGTCTATACTCCTTTTACTTTGCTTGTAGCTTCTAAATATGCGGGTTATGTGAAGAATTTTACACTAAGCAGCACGGTGAGTACAATGTTTTTACTTAACTAATTGTTATCCTGTTTTTACATCTCATTTTCTGGTCGCAAAATCATCTACGTCTTTTCTGTACTAGTTGGTATTTACACAGTTTCAAATGCAGTGTCTTGTTTGTGCTGTAACAATTTAATTTTTCTTACCAGATGGGACCTGGATTCCCTGTGACAATACAGTCTCTCAATGCTGCTGCTGACCACTACAAACTTCAAGTCAAATAATATTCTAAGAATGCAACATGTGGCAATAACCTTAAGCTAATTATTGCTTGGTAAAAAATGGGGAAGTTGCTATGTTGCTTTCAATTTTGAATACTCTTCTGGGTAGCATCAGTTCATATTCTTATTTTTTTTTATCTTTTAAACCTCACAAAAGTTGTATGTGAACTTTCCCGAGCTTTTAGGTTACCTTTATAAAATTTGTTTGATATATCAACTGTATCGCAGTGTAATTGAGGACTTGAGGTGATTAGTTTTAAATAAAGGAAGTTTATGATTTCAGTGAAGCTGGCAGACAATTTATAACAAAAGGACTGTTGTTTTCTTTTTATTTGATATATAGGACTTGGCTACGGTGCTATGGGTAGCTAAGAGGCCTCCCGTGCTACGGCTCAATATTCGACTTTTCAAAATTCTAACGGTCGATCCGAACCGTTCATCTTGTTCTCCATATTAATATGTGTTTGGAGACCAAATTTTACATTTTTTGGAAATTTTTTACTATTTTTTTAGATTTATTGAAAATCGCTGTTTTTCAGACAAATCTGGACCATAAAAAACAGCGATATTCAATAAATCTAAAAAAATAGTAAAGAATTTCCAAAAAATGTAAAATTTGGTCTCCAAACACATATTAATATGGAGAACAAGATGAACGGTTCGGATCGACCGTTAAGATTTTGAAAAGTCGAATATTGAGCCGTAGCACAGGAGGCCTCTTAGCTACCCATAACATATTAGCCAAATCCTTGATATATATTTATATATTTAATTTTGGATGAACGTGTTACTGTAGCGTCGCAGTAATGCTACAGTAAAACCGCTGTCGCCTGATCCATATCTAGTGACTAAAAATTAATTTCTTGCAGAATCTGATTTTCTGGTACGAAATTATCATTTATGCAAGTTGTGAAAAAATGGACAACAAGATTGGGAAAAATTCTAATATTAATTCTAAGCTATTTTGAGTGGTATGTTATTGAAATAAAAATTGCGATGCATAGCAATTGTGTTTTTTTAGAATCTTGTTCCATATTAATTATCATCTTCTCTTAAGTGGGTTAATTAAAGTTTGAAGTGGTGCAAATTGCTGAACTGATGGTAAATTCAACCTAAATCAGGATATTTGGATGCATATGTTAGATAATTTACAAATTAGTTTGATAATTTGGTTTTCATTACTTATTTGGGGCAGGGACAATATGGTATGTCTTCTCAAATTTTGCAGGAAATTGTACTTATTATATCGACAACATACCTGCTCTAAGGAACATACCAGAAAGGATCAAAGAATAGTAATTAGCTTTTTATTTTTCCAAGAATAATAGCTTACTAATGTGCATCAGAATGAGATGTTTGCTCAATACAACTAATAGTCTCATGGATAAAAGAAAAGTTGAGGGGAGATTGATGGGTGTAAAAACTGTTATTATTTTTTAATAAGGTGTCAGTAATATAGTTCATTAATATGAAACGGGCTTCTAGCCTTTAAGGGCCTTGTTCATTAAAATTAAAATTAAGGGCATTGTTCATTAATATGAAACGGGCTTCTAGCCTTTTTTCCAAAAGAAAAAATTGAAGGGCCATGTGTTAAGTGATTACAGTGAGCCTTAACTTTCATTTATTTCCTTTTAGTTTCACCTTAATTATTGTCATATAGCACTATGTATCAATTTCAAAAAGCTTATTATATAGTTCCTCCAACTTTAGTCTGAGCTTAATTATACTCTTTTAAGCAGTAAAAAGGTTACTTTACCATTGATCTTGATATTGAAATCACTTGCAGTCTCAAATTAAGAGCTTTTGTTCTTACATGCAATGCAGGACAAGTTATTCAATTGTTTGGGCTATGTGCCCAACGCACAAGACATGGACTAGACATGCGAATCTGTGCTACATTCGTCCACATTGCTCAAGCAGTATACGAAAAGGACTGCCATTTTGGGTATCATTACTTTTTACTTTTTCCCCTTTTGTGAAGGAATTTAGGCCCAATAACGGGCCTAATTTTACTCTAACATAGTTCATAACAAATGGTCCACAATGAGCAGGCCCTTGTCGTCTATATATTGTGTCAAATTTCTTAATTTTATATTAACTGGAGTTAGGGTTGTCAACAAGCTGGCTTGGTCCGAGCTAGGCCCTAGCTCGGCTTGTTAATTCTGGACCAAACTACAGCGGAGCGAGCTGGACTTAGGGCATCCGAGTTAAAACCTCAGCTTGAACTCGTGACAAGCTAGTCCGAGCTAGCTTGCAAGCTGACGAGTTGGCTCGCTTGGTCTAGCTAGATATTGTTTTAAGAAGAAAATAAATTCTAAATTTTTTTTGGATCGAGCTGAACCGAGTTAGACAGTATAAAATGCACACAAATTCATACAAATTCACAAATTGATGCCTAGCCAAGCTAGCTCGCGAGTTGGCGAGCAAGCTAGTCTCCAGCTTGAACTCGTTAATTCTAGACCGAGCTAGTGACAAGCTGGCTCGTTAACAGCTCAGTCCAGTAACAAACGAGCTGTTAGCGAACGAGTCAGGTGTGAGTCACGATCGAGCCACTAGTTAAGAGCTTTTTTGCCACCCCTAACTGGAGTAGGTTTCTATTAAAGTTTTGATGTTCATCTATAATCTTTACTAGCAAATTCAATAAAGAAAAGAAAGTGGAAAGATAGACGATGTCAGCAAAAGCAGATTATTTTCAAATTTTCTCTGTTGCCATGATTTGTCTGTCACTTTGAAAGCACTGAGCAGGTTCAAATATTGTTTGGGCCTTTTCCTCTAGGCCTCTGGCACCCTTGAATTTCACCGAGTAAGCTAGAAAAAATGGAGCATTTCATCCCCAAAATACAAAATAGTAGTTATTAACTTTGTGGTTGTTTAGTTCTAAATTTTGTATTTCATGCATATGCGGAGCGTAATGCCTATATAATATTGTTGTAAAAATATTATAATATTGATAAGAGGTAATCCACATCGTTATATATTTTTTATTTTTTTTATGAATGAATCATTGTAAAAAAAAAAAAAAATACTGTGAAGGACGAGAAATGATACTAGAAAAGAATTCTAAAATAATAATTAACAGAGAAAAAAAGAAGTCCATAGTTAAGGTGCAAAAAGGATAAAAAAAAAGTAGTGTGTGTCGCCGTATCGGAACCGCTTTCTATGGATTGTTCCTACCAGCCAAACAAAGCTTAGTGTCGAAAATTCACTAGTTGTCACTTGTCAACGATACTCTACAAACAACTGTTCATACCAGCCCAGCAAACAACAATACTTTTCGATAATAAAGATGACTGGTTCTTTGTGGAGTATGGTTGACAATTACACCTTGTTTGGATGGAGAGTAGAGGAAAGGAGGTAATGGAAAGAAAAGAAAACTTTTCTACGTGTTTGGTTGACAAAATTATGTCGGAGGTGAAGAGTATAGGAAGTGAAATGTTTGACCTTGTATTATTATAATCAATATAATCGGTTTTTCTTCTAATTTGAAGTGTAACGGATGAAAATAAATTTTATTGTAAATAATTTTAGAAAAAATAACACAAATGACAAATCACATATCTTTATATAATTTCCATACAAGTTTTTTATCACAATCCTACAACAGCCACTAAATTTTTTATTAACCTTCTAAGTTTTACTCAATTAAATAAAAAATAAGATGGAAAGAAAAATTAAATTGGTCACGGCACAGCACGAGATTAAAAAGTTACGGTACGGCACGACACGGTACATTTTTTTTACTCATACCTCACGTAGTGGAAACTGGAAACTGGAAACTGGAAAATAGTTGCTCTACGTCGAATGCACGGTGTATAATTCACACACTTGTCAAAGAAAATAGCCATTTGATCGAGGCAGACAGATCGTAGTTGTTGTCACATCCAGCTGGAATCATGCAACGATATTAAGGTGGCAGTTGCATGTTGACTTTGCTACTAGTTGAGTACAGCATAGATTGCCATTGAGCCGAAACCAAGTTTCCAATTTTTTATGTGACGATATGGTATACCAATATTTGAGCATTTCAGTTATGCAATCATTGCTCCTTTAACAGCAACAAAAAAATTTTGGCCACTTTTGCGCCAATTTCCGGTACGAAGAGCTCCATATGCAACCGACCGGTTTGGCCACTTCTTAATTTTCCAATTTTTATGTGAAATAATTAACGAAACATGAGCGAAGGGTTTGTTCAGTCATAATCAATACAATTTTTGGGTTGAAATATATAGAAATAAGAAGGGTTCAACTGCCACAATTTGCCATTAAATATTCTTTACAATAAGATTTTAAAAAAAAATCTAAATGGTAAAACTGAAACATGATCTTGTTCTTCTTCATAAATTTAAAATTTTAGAGTCTAGCTTTTAGCTTTGTTTTTATCGGTGTTTTTATCGGAGCCTAAAGAAGAATATATTAAAATTAATATATTGTATTTTTTTTTTTGAAAGGTAAAATTAATATATTGTAGTTAATGTTATCTTTTCTATTATGTTGTGCAATAGCCAATATCCCATCGATAAGAAAAAGTTGGATAGAATCATAAATATAAATTAGCCGTATTAATTGTGTAAGCTAGCTTTGTGCAGCGTCAACGCTCCCAATGAGAAATCAAACTAAAACAAGAGATAGATCTTCTCTTTCGCTCTTAATTAAAGGATATTAATTGTGTAAGCTAGCTTTGTATTTTTCTTTTCTTTTTTGTAAAACGGTTTAAAATTGCATTCTAAGTTTAAAAAAAAAAAAAAATGAGTATAGGGGCTAAATAATATCTTAAAATTTTCTTTTAATAATAAAAATGTATAACACAATTGTGTTATTACTTGATTTCATAATAATATACAATAAATAACTTACATCAACAAATTGTTATGTCTATCAAAATCAAACTAAAATATAATATTCATATATTTTTAAAAGGTGAGGATGTAAAATTTCACACTGCCACTGGAGTCTGGAGAACAGGAGAAGTAAATTTTGTATGAAAGGTGATTTTTTTTCCTCTAACGAAGGGGAAAATAAATCTGCTGTAATTCTTGGGGAATTACAGGACCCTGTAATCTCAATCTGAACTGTTGGTATTTTTCGAGATATGTGCATGAAAAGTTACTTTTTTCGAGATCTGTGCAGAAGAAATTTGAACGGTTGATATTGAAATTTCAGGACCCTGTAATTCCTCTCGGAATTACAGCAGATTCGGACTCAATGAAGGGAGATGCTGCTTTAATTTTTTGCAATTGTTTTTGTTTCACACAAACTCATATCAGCTGATTTTATAAAAAGAAATATCTCATGTTTGCTTATTGCAAGATTAGAGATTGTCGACTTGCACTTTTTTTATTGGATCCGATATTATTTTTTCTTTCTGTGAAAACATAGAAATCAAAACATCCAATTAAAATGAGGCTCAATCCGCTGTGATTTTTATGTTGTAGGTCTCATATATATCAGACTTACTTTGGTTTTGAAGGATTCAATCACCGTCCGATTTGCTTTAAAATGCATGCACTCTACTTTAAAATTTATGTGTGTTTACTTTAGTTTTTCTACATACAAATTTGAAAGCAGATCGAATGGTTTAAAGCTCGTTGGATTCAATTAAAATAGATCTGATGAGTATCGGATCTACTCCGTTCTCGAAGATGAAAAAATAATAGTGAGAAAGTAAAAAGAAAACGAGATGGAAAAGTAAGAGTTGAGAATGCATGTTGATGTAGTGATTATAAATTGAGCTATGCAATATGTTGAGAGAAGAAGCGATATTCTATGCATAAAAAGAATAGTAATTTCCATTTTACAATATATAAAATTTTGTTATCAGATATATTTTAATATGGAAATCATCACTGCAATAATTTATAAGTATTTTTGAGAGTAAAAGTACTTAACAATATTGGTATTTGTAGATATTTTTGTCGGCAATTGCGATACTCTCGGAAATAACAATTTATGTCAACTTATTCTCGACAATAATTATGTTTTGAAGGTTCAGATTAAATATTTGAACTTTAAAAATAAAAATATGAACGTAAACGATTGTCCCTACTTCATAAATCACAATATATAGTCTAACTCAGATAATATGCTTTTAGTAATCATGTCATATGATTATAATTCAAGTTGAAACGAAATAGGATTCATGGTTTCCAAAAGATGAACATTAGATAAAATAATAAAGGAAGCGTCTAATTGTCCACAGCCTTTTGTCCACCATTTGTCCACAGCTTTGACTTGCGCGAATACTGTAAAATTACTTCTACATGCTATATAATTATACAATATATCACATAAAATATATCACTTAATCACAAAACATCCAACAACTATTTGAAGTGGTCCCATGATAGTTAGAAAAAGATTGCAACTTGCACAACATGACAAAATAAATGTACTTTCAAACTGTACTTTCGAAAATTACAGTTATAGGAAGTTATTGACAGTTAGAGTTAGTTACTAGCGGTTATTAACACTGGGTTGAATCTTGTATACTGTAAAATTGAATATTGTATACTGTAAAATTAGAAAATTGTATACTGTAAAATTGAATATTGTATACTGTAAAATTGAATATTGTATACTGTAAAATTGAATCTTGTATACTGTAAAATTGGATCTTCTACATAGTAAAATTTACAATTGAATCTTGTATACTGTAAAATTGAATCAGCAGAACTGTAAAATTGAATCTTGTATACAATAGAATTTTCAATTGAATATTGTTCGGATGAGTAAGAAGCCTTTATATCATCTTTTTCTTCCAGATTTTCACAAGATGAAATACTGTAAAATTACAAGATGAATACTGTAAAATTACAAGATAAATACTGTAAAATTAACAAATCAATACTCCATATCGCCTTTCTATCATCTCTTTCCTCCAGATTTTCACAAGATGAATACTATAAAATGACAAAATGAATACTGTAAAATTAACGGGGCAATACTATAAAATTAACAGATCAATACTCCATATCGCCTCTCTATCATCTCTTTCTTCCAGATTTCCACAAGATGAATACTGTAAAATGACAAGATGAATACTGTAAAATTAACAAGGAAATACTGTAAAATTAACAGATTAATACTCCATATCGCCTCTCTATCATCTATTTCCTCCAGATTTCCACAAGATGAATACTGTAAAATGACAGATGAATACTGTAAAATTAACGGGGCAATACAGTAAAATTAACAGATCAATACTCCATATCTCATCTCTATCATCTCTTTCCTCCCACTGTCAGAATCTTCAGAGGAGAACTGGTTCCCCCCGAAGTGCTAGGAGATAAAATATGTCAAGAGAGTAGGTTATGGGAAAAGCTGTGCTAAAGTTTGTTGTTTAAATTCGTTTACTTTAGTAGGATGTAATTCAGTTTGACAGCCACTGTCAACAAATTTCAAAAAAAAAAAAAATCATCTATTTCCTCTAGATTTCATTTGAAATGCTAGATCTGTTACTGCATACAACGAAAACAACAAATTCAACAGAAATAACTTACTAGATTTGAATTTTGCCGTGCTCTTCAACAAAAACAACTTTTATTCGATCGCGCTCCACGATCAATAGGTCCAATCCTTTTTCAGATATAACTTACTGACTTTCAGAAAGATTTAAGATATAACTTTCCTTCAGATTTTCACAAGATGAATACTGTAAAATTACAAGATGAATACTGTAAAATTACAAGATAAATACTGTAAAATTAACAAATCATTTCTTTTTTTCAGATTTCCACAAGATGAATACTGTAAAATGACAAGATGAATATTGTAAAATTAACAAGGCAATACTGTAAAATTAATAGATTAATACTCCATATCGCCTCTCTATCATCTATTTCCTCCAGATTTCCACAAGATGAATACTGTAAAATGACATGATGAATACTGTAAAATTAACGAGACAATACAGTAAAATTAACAGATCAATACTCCATATCGCATCTCTATCATCTTTTTCCTCCAGATTTCATTTGAAATGCTAGATCTGTTACTGCATACAACGAAAACAACAAATTCAACAGAAATAACTTACTAGATTTGAATTTTGCCGTGCTCTTCAACAAAAACAACTTCTATTCGATCGCGCTCCATGATTGAAGGTTCCATTGCGATTATGTATAAAAAACGAGATCGAGTCAGTAATCTCAATTAAAATCGACATTGCAAAGGAAAAATGAATCAGAAATTTACAATATTTCTTACCAAAGCTTGAAACAATGCATTCACTGTTCGGAGTAGCGAGCCAAAATCGAACCAGTACTTGATTGAAGCAAATGAAGGACAGAGACAAATGAAGAGCGAAGGGCTTGATTGAAGCAAATCGAACCAGGTTAATCGAAGCCGTTGCGACCGTTGCTGCCGTCACTGTGTGTCGCTCGAAGGAGGATCGAGCAAAGAAACGATGAATCTGAATTCTGGAGAGAGCCGTGACTAATCGGAGAAGATAAGAGAGAGATCGCTATTTGAAAGAAGAAAGAAATCGCCTGAATATTTGAAAGAAGAAAGAAATCGCCTGAATATTTGAAAGAAGAAAGAAATCGCCTGAATATTTGAAAGAAGAAAGAAATCGCTATTTGAAAAAAAAAGAGATCGCTATCTGGAGAGAGAGAGATCGCTATCTGGAGAGAGCCGTGACTAATCGGCTGAATATTGCATCGCAAAAAAAGAAGAAAGAAATCGCCAAATGCGGAGCTAATCTGATCGGTTTTGAAAATATGGAAATTCGAAAAAGGAAGGATACGCTCGTCCGCCAACCTTTTTAAATACGAAGACGAGAGACGGTTACGAAGTGGGACCGGAAGACAGTTAACGGGAGTTGGATAAGGGGCAGTGGACAAATGGTGGACAAATGGCAGTGGACAAGAACCTTTTCTCAATAATAAACAATTCATAAATTAGGTTGAACCAAGAAAAATTCGAATCAAAAGTTCAAATTTTCAAAAACTTTTTGCAGTGAAAATGTCGAGACCAAGCTTTTAAGAATTGATTCATTATTTTCTAGTATTTAGAATATATGAAATCGGATTCACGTTATATAAATTAAGATTTAAGTTGACTGTCAAAATGGAGTCAAAAACTGATTTTTTTTTTTTTTTTTTTTTTAGTTCGGTTTGTAATAGCACATACAAGAAACCAAAAAAAAAAAAAAAAAAACCAAATAGCAGATACAATAAGCTGGTCGATATAATATAAATCAATTGAACAAGATATAAAACAATGATTGTCTGTATAACCACTACATGAACTAATTAATTAATGAGGTATTTGTCAAAGTTAGTCATAGTTATTTTGACTCAGTGGTGTGTAAGCTAGTGAAAAAATAAATAAATTAATGCAAGTGGTATTTCAACCCAACTTGTATCGATCCATTTGTGGGAATTCATAATTTGATCTTACTCTTCAATCTCTTTTTATAATTAAAGTTAGGCACCGTTATATGCCTGACATTATTCTTGCTGGAGATAATTGTTTATTCATTGTAAAATTATTTTAATATTGATAGAGAAAGAGTACCTTCAATTTTTTTATGCATAGAAAGATTTCTATGTAGTATTTATTTCAGTTTAAACTTTAGACCTGTAAAATTGATATATGTTCAAACTTTGTGGCTCCATCATGTGAAGCCATGGCAAACGGAAAAAAAAAGGGTTTGGATATGTATCAATTTTACAGGTTTAAAATTTAAAACCGAAATAAATACTACATATCCTTCTGTGCATAAAAAACCGAAAGTATTCTTCTTCTTTTTCATATATTATTTTAAGTATATTCTATGAATAAAAATTCTCCTAGCTGGATGGGGTTTCTGTTCGAAGCCCTATATTTATGTTATCAATGTATTATATATTTTTGTAAAGTTTCAAAACTTTCAAGATTTATTTTCTGGGAAAATTTACACCTTAATTTAACAAAACTCCTTTTAAAGTTTTATAATGAAAGTGAGGCATAAAACCTCATGAGATTTCTATTAAAACTGAAAGTATAAAAAACTAGCTAGATTCCAGACCACTAGTATCAGTCTTTGATGCTTACATCTAACACAATCTCTGTAACGTTGCATGTCCACAGAAAAAATGAACCAGGTGTCCTTTCTTCATTTTCATTAAACACTTCAAAAAAAAAAAAAAAAAAAATATATATATATATATATATATATATATATATATATATAATGTTTTACCGCTTGACGAAAAAAATTAATTAAGAGTTATTATTACGTTTGATTGAGATCTAAATCATAAAATAATGAGTTTACTAAACAAATATTAAATGTGCTGATTAAATTAGATATAAGCCTAAAGTTAGACTAGTCTAAATTGACCTAAATTAAATCATTATTTTTTTAAGTTAGTGGCAAAGTTTTCCACCAACAATATATTGATAAAGAAAGGTTTGATTTACAAAGTTGCCAAAAAAAAGTAAAACTCCACACCCAGACCCTAGCCCTGCTATCTAACTAGCAGAGATTGCCAATGAAGGTGTCTTAATTTGTTGGGCCTAAACTAAGAATCTTTTTTTTTTTTTAATGCTTAGTAGAGACTACAGGGGTGTCAATGGTACCTTTTTAGCTGTTTATTCGATCCGTATCGCATTCGATAAGATGAGTATGAGTAAGATTTTTTTTTCGTTAGCTTATTGGGTATGAGTATGGGTAAAAAAAAAATTTCGTTAATCAAATGGATAAGGGTATGGGTAATGACTATTTCGTACCTGTTACCCTATAGGTAACTATAAATTTACATATATATATAATTCAATTTTCAACCCACTTAAATATATATATTCGTGTTTTTGAATTTTCTTCATTTATAAAAAATAATTTAGTTGTAACTGATTGCACATTCATTTTTATTTATTTTTATTAAAAATACAATTACATATTGTGAAATGAATGAGTTTTTGATATTTCATTTGTAAAATATAATAAAAGTAATTATTATATTAGTATTATCAGTTATCACCCGCTACCGTTTCGTTACCCGATAATATTAACGGGTAAGGATAGGGTAGGATAAAGTAAAATTTTAATAGGTATGGATAGGGTACGGGTAAAATCAATTTTAATGGGTATGGGTATAAAAATGCCTCCACCTGACCCGTGCCGTACCCATTGACACCCCTAAGAGACTACCAAGTTTACAATAAGTAAATGTGTTTACTTTTCTACACAAATTATCATGATGCTATATATTCTCCTAATTGGCTAGAACCCTAAAATCCTCTATGCCCGGTTGGATCATGTCCCTTGCAATAACCCACCTATAGCTTCATCTTCTCGGTAATCTTAATTGCTAGTGGTGTCAGTGGCATCACCGAACCTCTAAAGATAGCCCTATTCCTTTGCTTCCACACGTGCCACAACACCGCCATAAATTTAGTTGCCCATTTTCACTTTTGTCTTGCTCCTTCCATTGATGTTTGTGAGGAGAGCCACCATGTATGCATCACCGACTCTCCTCTCAATAGTAATGTCTTATCACATCCACTTTGTAATTGTCAATTATGTATTACAAGACTTTTAACATTAGAGAGTCTATTATGTAATTATCATATTATCTCTTATCAAAGTGGCTTCATATTTTTTCTTTACATACTTAATTGGTACAAGCACTAGTCCTGTCTTTCTTATTAGAAATCAATTGTTAGCGTGAATGTTTGCGAGTCTGATATGTGTATTATACATAATTTTAATTTTAAAATATTTCATACAGTAAAACAGTACATTAAGCAATTAATTTTGATAATGAATACAAATACATATATGTTAAGCCACAAAAATTCTATCAAATAAGTAGCAACTTAAATCATGACATAATTTAGACTTCCACTAAATATGAATAATTTAAACCGATCTAAATCGGAATAATCAACTTATACTTTCTTAACTTTAATCCACAATCAAACATACACATATTGTACTATTTTTTTTGAATAAGTTATTATCCTAAGGATGAGACTAGAGGTGTAAATGGATCGGATATTATCCGATTTCGTCAGGATCTGAATCTGAAAAATTACCTAAATTATCTGATATGTATCCGTATCCGAGACTATCTGTATCTGTATCTGTATCTGTATCTGTATCCGTATCCGAAAAATTATAACGGATAAGGATAAGGATACGGTAAGACTTTTAACTATTCGTATCCAACCGTTTACATACACTCTTAAACCACAACAAATTTACTATGTTCTTAAATTGATTTATTAAATTGCATATTATACCAATGATTTATTAAATTGTATATAGATATATATTTTAATGAACAATATAACACAATGACATAATTAGTGACTAATATTTTAATAATATAGTAGATGTTTTGTAACCGACAAACTAATTATGAAAAATATCCGCATCCATCCGATATCCGATCCGTATCCGTAACGTTTAATATCCAATCCGTATCCGTATCCGAAATTATCCATATCTGTATCTGTATCCAAAAAATTATAACAAATAAGAATACAGTAAGACCACTATCCGATCCGTATCTGACCGTTTACACCCTAGACAAGACTGTACTGACTATACTATTGAATAAATTGTTCAAAACTAAACCATCTGCCTTCTAGCTTTAATTCTGTAGATGACAATACTATTTTGTTCTTATATCACGACCTGAAGCATCGTACACTAATTCTGGACTAGTATCTCTGTTCATGAATTAAATTTATGCTCATAATTTTAAAGAAAGCTCTTTATATAAGGGTGAAAACGGAGCGGATAATGCTGATACCATATTCGCATCCGTCGGATAATGAGCGGATACGAATACGGATACGAATAATAAACAGATATCAAAATTCAAAACCAAATCCGCCTTAAACGGATACGGATACAGATACGGATACGGATACGGAACGGATAGTCCACAGATACAGATTCGAATACGATATAATATGAATAATGGTCGGATAATTAAGATATATGAACTTCTAAGATACAAATATTAATTAAAACATTAAATATAAATATTAATGAACTTATAAGAGATGAGAGATAATCTATTCATATTATATATATATCAAATAAATGAATGGTAACAAAATATGTTGTGGTATAGTGGTTAGAAGTATGAAATTGCCTACCCACTTGCCACACACACACACACACACACACACACACACACACATATATATATATATATATATATATATATATATATATATATATATTATAGTTACTTTCAATATCTCTCTTTCAAATGCTTTTTAATTAATTTTTTTTGTCTTTTTGACCAACTATCCGAATAGTCTCCAAGTATGTATAACACAATAGATATTAAAAATTAATTGTTATAGAGAAAATGTATAAAATTAACTATAATTAGCTATTGTATCTTGAGAGAAAATTTTTGTTCTATTTTTCAGTTGGTTAGTTAAGTGGTATAAGATATGTAATTTTTATTTTATCTTTGCTCACTTGATGACTGATGTGTCAGATGAAAACAATGGCGAATTCAGTGGCAGAGTATATATACTTGCACCCCGTGGATCTTGACCCAAATTATTTTACAAATATACATCTCTAAAATTATACTTCTATACGACTATATATAAAAATAAAAAATCAGAAACATATACTTTAACTTTAAAATTATATCTCACTCTATCTCACAACCTAATTCCGTCTATACACGGATCTTGAATAATATTATAGAATATGCTAAATTAGATGCACTTCATGTTTGATAATGAATTTTTGTTTACTTTACACCACTTATTTTATATTTGAAGAACAAACGAAATTTTTTTATACAGTAAATTTTGAAATCAAATAATTTTGCAAGTCTTCGTGACTTTATAATTGATTATTTGGTAGATGAGGAATAGTGAAAGATCATGGAATTTTGAATAAATTAGTTGTCGAACAATAATGAAATTGAATGAAAAAAATTTAAAATGTGAAATTGAGACATAATTAATTATGAAGTCAACCTCCTTTCCTTTTTAGTTCCTTTATATTTCAATCTAGTGTTTCAAAAAAGAAGTTAAATACAGTGCAAGACTGACTGTTTCATAATTTATAATATGAGTGAGTCTATGGTACTATGCATATTACGATTTGGCACTGTGTTACGGCTTTATATTCGAGTTTTCAAATTCTAACGGTCGATCCGAACCGTTCATCTTGTTCTCCATATTAATATGTATTTGGAGACCAAATTTTACATTTTTTGAAATTTTTTTTACTATTTTTTTAGATTTATTGAAAATCACTTTTTTTGGATGGTCCAGAATTTTCAGATCAAGTGATTTTCTAAATATCTAAAAAAATAGTAAAATTTTTTTCAAAAAATGTAAAATTTGGTCTCCAAACACATATTAATATTGAGAACAAGATGAACGGTTCGGATCGACCGTTAAAATTTGAAAACTCGAATATAGAGCCGTAGCACGGTAACAACCCGTGATATGCATAGTACCATAGACTCACTCTTTATAATATTCTTAATTTTACATTTACTAAAAATTACATTTTTTTTTTGTTACAATTCTGCAATATGATCTGTTTGACACCTGTTCCTAAGCGTAATATATTGTAAGAAATATCTTGCAAGTGACAGATGCATCGTGTTTTCTGACACATTGATGCACATAATACGTGTAATAATCTGGACCGTTTATTTCACTTGGTACAAATCTCAATGTAGACTCCCTACAATTAATCTCAAAAGCTACCGAATTGAGTTTGACCTGGATGAAATTAATCTGAACCATCCATTTTTTCAATTGCACCTCAGGTACCTGAGAGGACACACACTCGAAATAGACACCGAAGATATTATTATGAAGTAACATTGGAGATATATGTGCAGAGTTTTTCTTTCTAGAAATTAATATAAAATAATATAGAAAAATAGAATGAGCGGCTTGGATTTGTCAATTTGGTAGAAGGATCTTGTTTTATTTTCTCAAATCCAAAGTTTGGAGTAGGGGTTGCAACTTGCAACGATCTGGTTCATCACTAGCTGAGTTCGGATGAGCTGAGATTAAGAGACTAGTTAGAATCTTAGTTCATTATCGAATCGAGCCAGCAACGAGTTAGACCAAGGTGGCTCGTTTAGTTCGCTAGACTTTATTTGAGCTACTATCAGACAAAATAAATAAATAAATAAATAAATGATGAGCTTATCGAACAAAGTATCGAATATTCATTTTACATTGCAGTTAATAGAATGAAACAAACCCATCAAACATAGCAATTACTAGAATGACAGAAATACATGAATATTGAGAAAAATAACAACAAATCGTAAACTCTAATCTTTCATGCAACGGATCAGATCAAATCATAAAATCTATCTATCTAGAGAGCAAGCTAGATCCAACTCAAACTCGTTTAATCTGGACTGAGCCAATAACGAGCTGGCTCGTTAACAGCCAGACCATTAATGAACAAACTGTTAGTGATCAAGTCACGAGCTGATACCAATCGATCCACGAGCTCTGAGCTTTTTTGCTAGCCGTAGTTTGGAGTCGTTTTTTTATTCTCGGATCAAAAGGATCCAACTGCACCAAAGTTCTTGTGTGGAGCTGGCTACATAGGATTCGAAAATTTCAAAATATTTTGATACGGAAAAATTTAAGACTTAAACTTTATTATTTCACCTATATATCCATCTAAGCACCCCCTCTCTTTCTCTTTCCTTCTATTTTGAATCCAAATAGTTTCAAATTTAGTGTTGCTATGATTTTTGGGTACTGTTGTCGCATGATCTACATTGGATCCGAACCAAAATTTGACTCCAAACTCCAAAGTTTGGAATGATTCTTTTTTTCCCGAATCCAATGTGTTTTTGTATGTGATATATTTTGTGCTGTTGTGACCATCACGATAAAAAAAAAGTCACTTTGTATATGGGAGAAAAATTCAAAGCCGATTATTTTTTTAAGATCCGTCACCTCCTGTTTTAAATTCCTATCAACTCAGTTCTTACTTCCTATATTATTTAATAATAATTTCTATAAAATAAAATAAAATGATTTATGAGGGTTAATGGTCGTAGATTTGACAGGGGTCCATGGAAGCTGATGAGAAGACCATCACCGCCTTAAGCCCTTAATTAACACAGTGGAGTGGGGAACTTTTAATTGCAATTGCATGTGAGCTGTTTTCCTCGAGCAAAACCACTATATATATGAGGTGAGGAGAACCTAATTAGATCTTTTGAGCATTGGTTGTTTTCTCGAGCAATTATACAACAATAACGAAACATTTTTTTTTAGAATAAAAAAATGACTTTTTGTGACGGAATACTGTTATAAATGTATTTTTTTCCTCGCAAAAAGTGTCTACTATGTTGTTGTTAACAGAGAACCCAATATCATCTTGTTTATGGATTGTCTGGAATCTTAAGGATGAAAACAAAAACCTAGAAATTATTGCATTCTCCATGAGTAAAATGATCAGTAGAGAAGAAATCGATTAAAAAAAAACTAATGTTAGAATTGGTGGAGGAGACACCGATCCTTATCTAGTTCTGTTTTTTGTTATCTCTATTAAAATATGAAACTTTTTTAAGAAAAATGATAGAGTTTATTCTCTGATATCTAAATTCTAAAATATTTTATCTATTTTCTTAAAAAATTGTATATTTTATTAGAGAAAACAAAAAAATAGAAAACAGAATTGGGTTAGGATCAATGTCTTCCCATCAATTCTAACATTGAGTTATTTTGGATTGATTTCTCACATATCGATTTTTCTACTCATGAAATATCACATATATTCTTTCTATTTCTCTCTCTTCTTTTCTAATTTTTCTATGGACAAAAAAGTTTCTTTCTCCGAGGTAAGACTGAGCAAACATAAAATAATAATTATTGGGTACATCGGATATAGGCTATGAGAGTACGAATAAATAGAGACTGAAATTTTCAATTTGTCATATCATAAAAGAGTTTTTTTTTTTAAGGCAAAGTTAGAGTTAAGCAACCTACTGTTTAGGGCCCGTTCGGCATATTACTATTCATCATGGGAAAAATAAATTTGCTCAGAGTGAAGTTTTTATTCCCACGGTGAACAGTAAAATCCAGTTCAAAATTTTCAAAACCCATGCCCATTCCTATTCCCTACTGGGCTGCCGAACGGGCCCTTAATCTTTTCAAGTACGGAAAGAAGAAAAACATTATCTTTGACACTAGATGAGAAGTTGTATATCTTTAAAATTTAAAACTGTTGTTCTTGTTCTATGTAAAAATAAATGTGCTTGTGTTGAAGTGTTGAACCTTGAATAATTTAAAAAATAAAAGAGTTTGTTTAAAAAAATAAGCAAAATATCAAGGTTGCTGTTGTAGTTTATTATGTGTTCTAATTATATGACAAGAACACATCCTTTGATTTAAGCATAATAACAATTCAGATTTAGCTCTGAAATGAATTATGAATTTATTAAGTTACTAATTTTTTACTGATGCATCTAAATATATACTTGGGAGGAGAATTACGTTCTTAAGTTATATTAATTTTGAAATTTGAATTTATCTTACCAAGGAGGTTGACAAGTTTAACTCTAAAATTTATTGAATCTATTTTGAATGATGAATCTCAACCGTTAAAATCAATATACTTTAGATAAATAAATGAAAATTTATAAGTTATTTAATTACATGCATTTATTTTTATTATTTGTAACTGTTTCACTTTACACTTAATAAAATTAATAAGTTAACAACTTTAGCATATAAACATGAGTATAACTAGGGTGGTCTTAAGGTCTCCGGCAATTTTTATTAATACCCTAAAAAAAAGAAAATTTTAAAATTGGGGCATTGTTTTTTTTTTTTAAACTGCTCTGATCGCTGGGCCTACGGGCGGCCCACCCTCCCTAGCAGACTGTCCGGGTTAGGGGCGGTCCACTAGGGACTAGATCGCCTGGAGGCCGGGCGATCCGCTAATTTTTTTTTTAAGAGAGAGATCTTAATATTTTAATTTAAATAATTTTGTGAAAAAATTTTTTTCTTGTTTAAAGTGTATGCCAAAAAATAAGACATTTGATATATTTATGAAGTGATGTCGTAACTCTTTATAACTTTGATTTGATTTGTCAGTTGGATATCATAAGTCTAAAGATAACACTAATTAAGGACTTGGCCTTGATTCTTAAATTTTCAAACTCTAACAGCTTATTGATCTTCTTCTCTTTATTTTTGGTACTAAAACAATAGTTTAAAGGTACTAAAATATGAATAGACCTCAAATTAGATCTCTGTATATGCACAAAATATCATAGACTGACCTCTGGTATGGTACCAAGTCTAAACTCAGCAGCCAAGCATTAAGCAAAGGCCACTGGTATAGTGCAATGCACTAAAAACATCAAATTTGATCTTTTCTAGTAAATCAACAAGTCTAGACTGATACAGGGATCAAACTGAAAAAAATGATTATACTAGCATGTAGAGCATTCAAAATACATAGAATTGACACAAATTTCAATTTATTTTGATTTTTCTACAGTTAGTTATGAATTTTCAAAGTTTAGCTTTTGAAAAAACTTTAAACAATCATAACTTTGGCTAGGAAAGTTAGATTTGCGCGTATGAACACTAAACGAAGCATCATAATTTAAAAAAATCGTCGTTTAGTGCCTCAAAAATTCAGTTTAAGTTTTTGTTCAACGGTAGATACAACGATCGGTATTTTGTTTAGTCAAAAGCCTAAGAGATTATTCAAGAATTATTCATATAATTATTTTAAAATGCATTTACTATTTATTGTGTTTGTTTGCCTATCTTAGAGCAAATGGTATATGTCGACAATAATTCTCTAAAAAAAATAGAAGTTGACATCATTGAGGCAATCTAACTATATTTCCTTGTGTATATTTGAATAAAATAAATTATTAAGAATCAAGGCCAAGTTCTTAATTAGTGTTATCTTTAGATTTGTGATATCCAACTGACAAATCAAATCAAAGTTATAAAGAGTTACAATATCACTTCATAAATATATCAAATGTCTTATTTTTGGCATACACTCTAAACAAGAAAAAAAATTTCTTCACAAAATTATTTAAATCAAAATATTGAGATCTCTCTCTAAAAATGGTCGCTTGTTCACCAAGTTCCTTGATGAACTCAAGTCTAAAACTTGTTTAATCGACTTCAAACGACGAATCCGAACCATTGAAACCCAACTACCTTACGAGTGATGTGTTTACATATGAAAATTTTAAACATTTGAATTAATTTAATGTAAAGTCAAGCGGTCAGAATTAGAAGGTTAAATACATTAATTTTAATGTATTCATTTTTTTTAACTGTTTTTGACCACTTGACTCTATACAAAATTAATTTCAAAATTAAAATTTTTTTACATGTAGACGCATCACTCGCAAGGTAGGCGGGTTTCAACGGTTCGGATTCGTCATTTGAAGCCGATTTGACGAGTTTTAGACCCTAGTTTTTTTTGTTTTGAAAGAAGTGGACTATGCCACCGATTTCCATTGCAATAAATCATTACAAAGTTTACTGGTACCAGTGGTACCAAGCACCATACAAACATACTAAGAAGCAATAAAGACAAAACAAAGTATACCAAAATAACATAACAGATAGGAACATATGACACCCTGCATATCACACAGCTATTTATATAAATAAGCAAAACAACCCCTAGAGAGCTATTATATCCCCAATATACCCACATATGCCAAAAATACCCTGCAAACTAAGAAATTTCATAGCTCTGTATGCTGCCACTACAGTCATAATCTTCAGAAGAGCTATCATTCCCTCCACTGAAACTGATCTCTGAAAAAAATTAAGTTCAATTGAGAAATAAGATCTGATTTTTGATTCAAAGCTCAAAATCTAGCAATAGCTAAAATTTTAGCCCCTAAAATATGAACATTTTGTACCTGTCCCCCCTAGTTATACTCTATAAACATATCAATTGATCAAGTAGTTACATTTTAATGGTTTTAATTTGTCTTTTGTAGCCGACTCAATAAATTTCAAATTAAGTATATCAATGATCACATTAGTAAATTTAAGTAGATATTCACTTTATCTCTTTGAAATAAAGGAAGAGAATTAAAAACTCTGAATAAACTAACTAAGATAAATGAAATTAAAAGGTTAAAATCGGATGGATAAGAAGAAGAAAAAATTACCGTTGTTGTATGTGTAAAAATTTGGAGACTCAATTGTTATATATTACGGACTACGACTTTACGACACAGTTACACACAGACTGCATGTTTCCTAATCCGTCTGATACTGATAATAGCACAAATCGATGAAGACCCCTTCCCAGCACATGCTATGCAACTTGGGCACCACGGGCAGATGATTCGAATTTCAAAGCCGTAACGAGTGGGGCCCTGAGAACCAAACAGGGATCACCGAAATGCGATATCGACATGGGTGTGGCCCTAACGTAAACTGACCGATGTCGATACGGTTTCATTTGGATCCAGCTGTGTCTGTGACCCGTGATTATAATAAAATCTGAAACATACTCTGTAGTCAATTATGTAGTTACATAATAATGATGTGTATTTTAACCCGCTACATAAAAATTATAAAGAAGTTGCTTAAGAGGAGCAATAAGGTATACCTTTATCATATTTAGAACAGGGAAACCGTGTTTATGTTTCTTGTTCATGTGATCATGTCCCATTGCCATCCTGTTCAGTGTACTTCAGTTCCAACTCATCTTATCTCTACTTTTCTCAATTATTTAATTCACCAAATCAAATTTGTCGGTGTGAAACAAGAACGGAGGTGGAACTTACCAAAAGAGAAAAAGAAAAGAAAAAGCAATCATAACAAAGAGGTCAAGCAGTAATTCGTTAGTTCTCGCTTTCTCGGAAGGGAAATTTTTTATATGTAGAAATTATGAAAAAGGAAGATAGAGAAACAGAAAAAAAATATTTTAATTGATAGAAAGATAGGTAAGATTTCTAGAAATCTATCTTAAAGATTAAAAAGGTTTGAATGAAAAAAATAATACAGATCTAAACCAGCATGTATTTATTTCCTTTAAAAAAATTTCTAGAATTTTTTTTTTTATAAAAATAGATAGAATATCTTAAAATATATAAATAATAGAAATATTTCATCTACTTTTTGAAAAACTTTTAAAATTTTACTAGAAATCTAATGTATAAAATTAAAAATAAAAAGATAACTAAGTTTAAATTGGTAGAATTTCTATTAATCTTTCTATCAATTTAAAATATAATGTACTCTTTTTTATCTCTCCTTTCCTTTTTCTTAATTTCATAAAAAATTCCCTTTCGGAAGTATTTATATAGACAAACATTTCTCCAATTTAATCATATATTTTAATCTAATTTGCATTAATATTAGCGAAATTAAAAAAATGTACAAGAATCTAACAGTACTATTTCAATTTCCTTTAATAAAACATAATTACATATTATTCCAAAAAGTCACAAATAAATGTAAATCAGCAAGCAGATCAAGCAGCCCTTTATTTAATGTTACAAATAAAGAATGCAAGAATTGAGCTCAAATAATCTACCTCCAATTTTATAAACAATTAGCTAGTTATATAATACTTATATTACATGTATAATCTCACAATGTAGCAAAATCCTAGTTCGTCTTCCTACAGCTCAATCTAACCTCTCCATTGTTTCCAGTCAAGGGACTGAGGTTCCCCATCTTCACCATGGCCTTGGCGAAATCCTTCATGAAAACCGCCCCATTGTTGCTGTACTGCTTCACCTGCTTGTCCAGCGAACCGTTGTTGAACAGCTCCTGATCCGAATGGAACAAACCCTTTTGATTGATTAGATTCACATAATACGCATTGTCAAAAGTTGTCGGGGTCTGTACGTCAATCGGTGCGAGGTTGTTATCGCTCCCGGTCTGGGGACAGGTTTGCTGCCGCAATGTTGCGAAACTAGGGTTGATGTTGGCTTCACTGAAGATGCGGCTACGATAGATTTGGCAGCGTGTCTGACCGATCGTGTGGGCGCCGGAGAGTGCTGTCATTTCACGTGCAGAGAATCCCTTTGCACCGAACATGGAGATTAGTGATGCCAGGCTGGACCCGGGCCCCGGTAGGTTTGCGTTGGCTGCGCTTTGGCTGGCTGTTCGTGAATCTCTCCGACCTAGTGGTACATTCCATGTTGGACCTCCGAGCTGCATAAACAATATATAATTAATTAAGTAAACAATATTCACTGCTCAAGTAGATTAGCGCCGTTATAATTTGTTCCAATGTTATCAAAATTTATAAATATGCAAGTTGTACATACCAAATTGACACCGTCACGAGCAGCGAGAGCGAGGATATCAGCGCAGGAGACAGTGGCATTGCAGGATGCTTCCACCTGAGTTTTTATGGCATCAATGATTTCATATCCACGAACTGAGTTCGCATTGGGCCCGGCATTCTTCTCACCGGTAAATGTCGACGTATCATCTAATAGGATTGATGCATCACATCCCTTCAGGAAACAAAGTGGCAATAGGTCAATTTATGAACAAGAGTACTTACACTCAAATCCATTAGAATTTGAAAAAAAGAAAAGAAAAAGGGTTAAACATTCTGGTTCTTACTTGAACAAAGCAATCATGGAAGAAAAGGCGAAGAATGGAGGCGCCCATTCGCGGCTCCTTAGCGACCGCTTGAGTCATGGCTGATCGGACGATGGTCTGCACATTCGGGCATGTGTTTTTGTAAAAATCTTTTGATAACTGTCCCTGAACAGAGAACAGCAGTAGAGAAAACAGAGCAAGTACAAGAGCTCTACTGGTACTGGAGGATGCTGGCAATGCCATGCCTATTTCAAAACTAAGAAGAGATCGAGTGTTGGGTTTTAGCTTTTAGGAGAGTGTTCTGGATATTAAAGTTACTTTCTTTTTCGAGATGAAGAGTGTTGATGTTTAGGAGCGTCTTTTTCGAAAGGTTGTGTACTTTCTTTTTCGAGAGATTGGGTGATGCAGATAGATGGTTTCTCTTAATTGGAGGCTGGTTGTTTATATAGGAGAGAAGAGAAGAGAAGAGAAGAGAAGAGAAGTGAAGTAAGAAGATTGGACGCGCAATAGTGCGACAGTGGCGCATGGCTGGACAGGATTTATTCAACGCGTGATTCCTTGACTAATGCTAGCTAGTGGCTGTTGGGTTCTTTTCATTTACAGAGAGACAAGGCAGCGAATTGGGAGGAGCGGAGATGTGCAGCAACGCCGCATTTGGTTTTACTGTCTTACCAGCAGTAGCCAGTAGTAGAGATTCTTAATTGACAGGTAAAGTAAAATGGTTTTACCGCCTTAGATATTTCTCAGGAAACAAGTCGGCTGTTATTCCAAACAGGATCATGTTATTTTAATAACAGTCGTTCATATTTTTTCGTATGCGAATCTCGATGAAAACACATTTTAACGTGGGAATTTTAACGAAATTGAACGGCTGCTAATGAAATAACAGTCCCTAAGAGCAGATTTTCTTCCTACTTCTCAATGATTGATAGGTAAAATAATTTGAGTGAGGCTATGGTACTATCAATAGCATCATGGATTGTTTGTTCCGTATTAGGATCAATATTTTTGTTTCTAAAATTCTAACTAATTAATTCAACATAATCATCAGTGAATATCTACTTGTAAACTTATATTTTATAAAAAAAATTATATTATTTTTTAATGTGTAGAAATCGTTGTCTTTGGATGGTCTAGAATTTTAGATCAAGTGATTTTCTATTCATTTAAAAAAATAATAAAAATTAAAATATAATTTACAAGTATATATTCATATAAAGATTATGTTAAAACAGTGCAAATCGACTGTTAGAAATTTCAAACTTAAAATTTGAGTCCATGATGCGAATCAATATGTACTATGCATAGCAGCCTCACTCAAATAATTTTACTGTAAAATAGGGACAAATATTGTGTCCAAATTTTCGTTACTGTTTTTCCTGTCATAACCGAGGGAGTAATTTGTTTAAATTAACAATGATATCAATTGATAAAATAATTATATACTAAGTCAAAATTTAAATTTGTGATGATAATATTAATAATTTTATATTAAATTTGATTCAATTATAAAATTAATTCGGCTCAGAGTTTTCAACAAATATAAATGATAATATAATAAATAAAATAAATAAATAAATAAATAAAACATACTGTAAAAGGAGTAGAACTAGGGTGCTCTTAAGCTTACCAAAGTTTTGGTGAGCTTAACTCTAAAACTCATCAAATCGATTTCAAATGACGAATCCGAACCGTTGAAACCCGCCTACCTTACGTGTGATGCATCTACATGTGAAATTTTTAAACATTCGAATTAATTTAGTATAAAGTCAAGTGGTCAAAAAACGTTCAAAAATGAATGCACTAAAATTAATTTATTAACCTTCTAATTTTGACTGCTTGACTTTATACTAAATTAATTCGAATATTTAAAAATTTCACATGTAGAGGCATCACACGTAAGGTAGGCGGGTTTCAACGGTTCAGATTCGTCATTTGAAATCGATTTGATGAGTTTTAGAGTTAAGCTCACCAAAATTTTCGTAAGCTTAAGAGCACCCTAGTTCTACTCCTGTAAAAGACTCATTAATAGAAATTATACATGTTTATTGTTATAAGGGAATCTCATATAAATTATCAAATAGCAATTCAAGATAATAGAATATTACAGAAGTTGCATGAAATTTAACGTATGTATTCTACAAATAGTAATATATATTGATAAATTATGAATTTGTCGTAGAATGTTACTATATTTTGAATGAGGCTCAAATGCTCCATTTTGCATGCTCCAATTATATTCTATATTTTTATCTTCAATTTTGGAGTTCAAACATATGATCTGAACCGCTCAATATGATATCTATATTAAAATGTGTTTGGAGATTAAATTTTATATATTTTTTAAGATATGCACAAAATCACTGTTTTTAGATGGTCCAAAATTAAAAAGCAGTAATTTTGTACCTATCTTAAAAAATAGTAATTTTTTTTCAAAAAATAGAAAATTTAGTCTCCAAACACATTTTAATATAGGATATGATTGAAGCATGAAAGCGACATTGAAGCCCTCTTCATTTTGAATATTAATTTTGAATTTGATAATTTTATTATTTGATGATTTTAATTTGTTATAATAATATAATTCTCAACTTTCAATGCATAAATTTTATAAATTCCGTTGAAATTTGACACACAATATAAAGTTCCAAGTTCCAACAATTTCGTTCAAAACTACAATTGTTGTATATTACAATAACTATGTGCCCAGCAGCTGGTATTATGGTATATCTGTTTGTACCAGTCTACAACCGCCTACAGAAGTTGATCGGAGGGCTTCTGCTGAAACCTGGAAATCCGAAATATTGCTCAAGTGCAACCCCGAATGTACCTGTTAACGTGTGCCTAGAAGCCAAAATGAATTACCTAGAAGTTAAAAATCAACATTCAGAATTTATCCATATCAATGTATGTTTGCAAATTTTTAATACCAATTTGAAATATAGAGACGTGATAAAGACACAAAAAATGAAGATATTTGAACCCTCGAATAAATTTAGCGTAAATTCAATTTTTATGAAATTAATCAACTTATAAATTTGTACTGTATATATATTTATAAAATTGTTTACATGGAGAAGTTAAAATTATAAAGTTGTTTTCATTTAATTAGTCAGGAGACAGGACATGTAAAATTTATATATATTTGAAATTTAATTGGTTATTCAACTTTCATTAGAACTCCAGCGTTAATTTTTTTAAATTGTTTGATGGAAGAATATAAAATTTTCAAATCGATCCAAATTTTATCCATGTCCTATGTAAATAACTGAAAGTACATTTACAATTCTAATTTTTTTATTTTGAATAATAATTTTTAGATATATATATATATATGAGATTTTAAAGCGACTATTTTACTTCACACTCATATTTTGTGATTTTAAAGTTCAAAACGTCGATCCGAACCGTTCATCTTGTTCTCCATATCGAAATGTGCTTGGAGACCAAATTTTATATTTTTTGAAATTTTTTTACTATTTATTAAGCCACTTTGAAAATCGCCGATCTAGTGCTCCAGAAATTTTTACTGATTTTACTGTTCACCCGGATTTTCAGATTTTCAAAGTAGCTTAATAAATAGTAAACAAATTCCAAAAAATGTAAAATTTGGTATCCAAGCACATTTCAATATGGAGATCACATCTAACGGTTCGGATCGACGTTTTGAACTTTAAAAATGAAGATATTGCGTGAAGTAGAAACACGTTTTATTTCGCAACTCACCGTAGCCCATCTCATATATATATATATATATAGAGAGAGAGAGAGAGAGAGAGAGAGAGTAGCTAAGCTCAAATCGATTTTTCCTGGGCCCAGGAACAAATGACTCGGTTCTCTAATTTTCAAAGTTCAAACGGCCGATCCAAACCGTTAGATGTTTAATCTATATTAAAATGTGCTTGGAGACCAAATTTTACATTTTTTGGAATTTTTTTACTATTTATTAAGATAGTTTGAAAGTCGTTGTTTTTTTATGGTGCAGAATTTTAATAAAAACAACGATTTTCAAACCATCTTAATAAATAGTAAAAAAATTCCAAAAAATGTAAAATTTGGTCTCCAAGCACATTTTAATATAGATTAAACATCTAACGGTTTGGATCGACTGTTTGAACTTTAAAAATATGAAAACCTAGTCGTTTGTTCCTGGACCCAGGAAAAATCGATTTGAGCATAGCCAATATATATATATATATATATAGTGACTAATGTGCATTCGTATGCATACGATCCAAATTTGAAATTTCAAAACCCAAAACGTCGACCCGAACCGTTCATCTTGTTCTCCATATTAATATGTGCTTGGAGACCAAATTTTACATTTTTTTGAATTTTTTTACTATTTATTAAACCACTTTGAAAATTGTTGATCCAGCGGTGGCTTAACAAAACAGTAAAATCAATATCCACCGTTGGATAAGCAATTTTCAAAATGGCTTAATAAATAGTAAAAAAATTCAGAAAAATGTAAAATTTGGTCTCCAAGCACATATTAATATAGAGAACAAGATGAATGGTTCGGATGGACGTTTTGGATTTTGAAATTTCAAATTTGGACCGTATGCATATCAGGCCATATGCATACGAATGCACATTTGTCACTCTCTCTCTCTCTCTCTCTCTTTATATATATAGAGAGAGAGAGAGAGAGTGTGACTAATATGCTTTCGGTAGCACTTCGGCTGAAGTACTACCTGACCAAATTTCAAATTTTAAAATCCAAAAAGTCGATCTGAACCATTAGATGTGATCTCTATATTGAAATGTGCTTGGAGACCAAATTTTATATTTTTCTGAATTTTTTTACTATTTATTAAGCCACTTTGGAAATCGCTGACGGTGGCTTCTGATTTTACTGTTTTGTTAAGCCATTTTTGGATTAGCAATTTTCAAAGTGACTTAATAAATAGTAAAAAAATTAAGAAAAAAATGTAAAATTTGGTCTCCAAGCACATTTCAATATAGAAATCACATCTAACGGTTCAGATCAACTTTTGAAATTTTGAAATTTGAAATTTGAAATTTGGACCGGTAGCACTTCGGCTGAAGTGCTACCGAAAGCATATTAGTCACTCTATATAAAATTTGGTAGCATATGGGCCGTAGTGCTACTGGTCAAAATTTGAAATTTCAAAATTCAAAAAGTTGATATAAACCGTTCATTTTGTTCTCCTTATTAATATGTGCTTGGAGACCAAATTTTATATTTTTTTTCTGAATTATTTTACTATTTATTAAGCCACTTTGAAAATTGCTAATCTAATGGTGGCTTAACAAAATAGTACTGTAACATGATTTGCGTGAGATAACTTTTTGCACGACATAGGACAATGGTATGATTCATATGAGATGCTTGTTACAACTCTTTTGCTATTTTGAATTGCACACATTTGTATGACAAACAATCACAACTCATTACATTTATGTGATATGCTTCTTATTTATATTTTAGCAATTATTTCTTCTATACAATACACGTAAAATAAAAATCATCCTTTAAAAAACAAAATATATATACTATAATATAAAATATTGGAGAAAACTAACAAGTAATTTTACTTGCATATTTCTAAAATAACAATAGAACCAGGAAAAATGACTCTGAATTTTTTATGGATTGCATGTCATGATCATTCTCATTCTTTATTTTTGTGTTGTAAAAAGAACTCTTTGATCTAATTATCAAAAACAATTTTGACTAGAAATTAAAGAACGGAATCATAAAATCCTTTTAATTAAATAATTTTTTTTGTAGCCCATTGGCTGTTACAGAGTAGATAAGTAATGCAATCGAAAATAACTGAAAATCACAATTTCAGAAATGAAATACAAAAGAACTTTGTTGAGTAAATTCATTATTAAAAATGACCCCTTTTCATATATTTTTACCAAACCCCCTACATTTTTCTTTGTCTAATTCAATCATGTATGAGTTGTTTTGACAAACTCTTAATTCGGAACTATTTTTCCTCCTATAAGTTGTTAATATTATTGTTTTTAAATTATTTTATAGTATAGGTAAGTGTGCGATAGTGATAATTGTTCATGCTTTTATGAGATACTTGCAGAGGATCGTGACAAGTAATTATTTTTTTATTTTATTTTAATCTTTATACCTGATTTTGGTATGTCATATTCTATATGTAAAATTTTCATTATTTTTTTAATATAGGTTCATAACACTTTACTTGTGTGAAATATGCAATAAATATATTTTTATTGGACAACTTGCCCGTAAACTTATATTAGTTGTTATTGGTAAAGATCGTGTGAAGAAAATTCATACGAATATGTCAAAAACTATAAAGGTATTATATGGAATTCTTGTTAATTATATTCTCCTTTTTGTGTATGGATATTTTTCAATTTGATTAATTGTAACTTGCATTTGCAGATTAATAGGGACGAGTTGAATAAATAATTAGTGTCTAGAAAATCATCAACCGTTAAAATTTTAATTTATGCAGTAATTGTAGATATGTTGATTGGATGAACTGATCAAAATGAATTGTTTTTTTAATGTCTAAAAAATGATTTTTTTTCTCAACTTTTTTTGTTTTCATTTGAGAAAATGATAAGTTAATTACAAAATTTGAGAAAATTTGAGCATTTTTTTCTTTTTATTTGTAGGATTTTAAGAAAGTAAGTTTAGTTTGTTTTTAAAACAATAAGCTTCTTTGCAGTGGATCATTCTTTGTAATTTGCAAATTTTTAAGATGAACCAATGCTTTATATGATAACATGTAGTTAAAATTTAATTTGATTAATAATAAACCTTAATTAGTACAAAATTAAAGTGAAATTACTAAATAATTAAATTTGAACCAACTACCACATTAATTTGAATAAAACAGAATAAGTAATGTAACAGAAAATAATAATAAACCATTAAAAATAATAATTAAAACCAAACATAATTCATCGAATAAATACATAAATAAACACCTTATTCAAATTATAAATGTTAGATGTGTCAAATTTAACCATTAAGACTTATACTTGATATTAGAGTTGTCTCTAATGACATCTAGAGAGAGTTAATATAAGACCTTGTTACTATGCCTACAACAAGGTGTCATGTACAACGCCAACCGCGAATGAATTGTAGCAATTAAATTGGATTATATACCTCATTTACCACGTGTTGGGTTATATATAAAACAAAAGGCGCGTGGAAGTAACAATTTTATCGGTTGATCTTCGTCCATAAATGCTTCCTGCACAGCCTAAGAGGAGGTCAATGCTCCATGGCTTGATTTGGCAAGCTCTAAAGGTATGGGTCAGCGTTTTACGGTCTTTTATCTCATCACACGTGCTAACTAGCCGGCTGAATTAAGGGTCCAACATTTGCTTAGATAAAATTTTACATCATAAATGCTTGAAAAAATTGGGTTGCAATTTCTAATAATACATATCCCTTTTTGGGCTGAACTAATAAATTAAGAAGGCCCTTCTTCTTATTTTTGCAACTCATTGAATGAGAAACCTTACAAATGTTTCAAACTAACTCGTTTTAAACGTTTAAATTTCACATTACAACGCCACGTAAGAGAAACTATATCATGTTGGGTTATATATGGGATAATGCTTGATCTTAGTCGATTTTTGATGATTTATGCGCAGCCAAAGCAGTGGTCAATTGATCCGTACCTTGACTGGTCAAGTTGCGAATCGTTGGTCATCAGAATTTTTTTTTTTTTTTTGGATTGAAAGTCCGTAGGCGATTGCATTGATCCAACGATATACAAGATAGCTATTATATAGGTTTCTTTTGATTAAAATAAAAATATGAAAACCTATACATTGAGCTACCTATAAAATCATCTAATTTGCTATGTCAGAAAATAACAGATATGTGAGGCCAGAAAATGCGAATTGGTCTATTTGCGCCCGATTAGCAAGTAGGTGGGCCTTATAATTTTCTGCTCTGGGAATGTAGACATAGAAGTAATTTTTAGAGTTGCATGGCTGACGAAGTACGCCGTATCAAGCCCTCCTTAAGGACGAAACGTTTTCTTCTTTCCAAAATTGACGTCGCCTAGAGGAATTTACAGTCGAGAGGCACTGAATCAAACCGGATCGAGACAGTCACCACTTAGAGAGGAGGAAGAAGAGGGCACTGAATCAAATCGGACCGGGACAGTCACCACTCAGCCGAGATGGCACTGAATCAAATCGGACCGGGAACTGAATCAACCGGTCCAAAACAGTCACCGCTCAGAGAGGTAGAAGAAGAAGAAGGAAAAAGAAGAAGAAGAAAGAGAGGAGGAAGGAGGCAACTCTTTGCAATCTCGTCATCATCAACAACCATAAAAACGCGTACCTTATTCACATATATAGTTATAGCAGATACTACGAAGATGAAAATGAATATACAACACCCTCAGTCGAACCCAGCAAGTGGAGATAGACAGACAAGGCAACAAGCGACAAAACTCTTAAACAGAGTCATCTGCTTGAATGAAGCAAGACGATGTAAACCAGGCAGACAAGAAGGAATGGAAGCGAGGCGGAGCGGAGCAATCGAACTGGTGTTGTGACTCTCAAAACGGCAGACTTTAAATTACCTAGTTGATATTCCGGACAGAATTTCTCTGTTGATCACCTCAGACTAGTGTATTTATACTCGGGCGGGTACGGGTACCCCGGGTATACCCGGGACGGGTACGGGTACGTCTCGGGTACGGGTATACTCGGGTACAAGGGTATACGGGTACGGGTATGGCGGGTATAATTTTCAAAAACCATACCCTACCCGTCCTATACCCTTACCCGTGTACCCTTGACGGGTAAGGCGGGTACGGGTATTTTTTTTTATTTTTTTTTTGCTGTTTTTTTTTCTGGTTTTTTTTTTGTTTTGTTTTTTTGTTGGTTTTTTTCTGATTTTTTTTGGGGGGGGGGGGGGGGGGGGAATACAAATTTTGAATTTTGAAATGGCATGAACAGTGGTCGGGTATACGGGTACGGATACTCGGGTTGTCGGGTACGGGTTTAGTCGGGTACGGGTATAGTCGGGTAGGGTATGGTCGGGTATTGATCAAAAAAATCGGGTCCGGTTCAGTTTTTGCCCTTACCCGCGTACCCGAGTACCCGACCCATACCCGGGCTCGGGCACGGGTACCCCGGGCGGCGGGCACGGGCGGGTAGGGTATACCCGTTAAGGGTATTGTTAATACTCTACCTCAGACGGAGTTCCCTATGGGCCTGTTCGGCACTAGTAGAATAGCGGAATTGAACGGAATTAAGATTTAATTCCAGCCGAACAGAATTAGAATGAAGTGGAATAGAAGGCCCGGAATAGAGCACTTTTCCAGCTTTTTCAATTCCAGGTGGGAGCTGGAATTAAGAACTGGGCTGGAATAGAGAATAGTCTGTGACTCTTTTACCCTTGTTTTGCTGACCTGGACCCTTCTTTTTCATTTTTTAATCCCTTTCTTCTCCTTCGTTGCACACTTCCAGAGGAGAGAAACAAATTTCTGCTCCACCTCTTCTTGGCCTATCTCCGGTGATTCTTCAAGAAAACAACAAATCAAAGGTTAGGAGAGTAATCTACTCGATTTTATCTTTCATATGATATCGGTCTTCTTCGGACAAATTTTTCTTCTCCGGTGATTGAATTATTTTACTGCCTTGAAAGTTAGGTTTATTACCGCCCCGCATAAATCTTTCTAATCAGACCCATTTAATTCAAAGACCAGTAGTATAGGTATTTTGATACGATTTGAACTAAGCGTAAGGTATTTTATTTTTCTTTTTTTTTTCTTTGGTGATTCAGCTCCGGTAGGCTTTTCTCAGTTCCTTCATCCCTGAAAATAGTTTCTTGTTGAAAATGAGTCCGATTCCCTCTCAATTATTGCCTCGTCCACTCAATATTAGTTTAGCTAGTTAAATTAGCCTTGGTTAAGAACCTTGTTTGCCCCAAGGAGTTGTCTCCTATTTGACCTAGCTTAATCACAGATTTTTAATTTATCTTTTTTCACGAGGAGTTTGTATTGTATTGTCGGCCAAGAATGAAAGAAATGTTCATTTAAGGTCAAATAGTTCCTCAGCTGTACAATTATTAGATTGACCTTGGTTTGCAAATTTGCATAATTTCTTGAGACATTTGCATACTTATATATGAGAAAAAAAAATTGGATTTATTTTCTTAACAGTTTGAAGTGCAATATGCACAAAAAGGGGACCAAGAATACTGTCACCAATTCCAACTGAACATTTTTCGAAGCTTCTCTGTTGCACCAATCTTTAGGAAAAGATAAAACCAGTAAGGTTCTGTGAAATTTGATTGTTTGCTATATCAATTAGTACCAGTTTAGTAATTTGATTTTTTTATCCTCTTAGGGACTGCATATATGACTTTAAGCAATTTAGTACCAGTTTAATTTGATTGTTTGCTATATCAATTAGATGGCAAATGTTATATTATAGATGGGTCGAATTGTAGTTTGTTTGCACAACTCATGAGAAACTTTTGAATTGTACCAGTTTAAACCAGTAAGGTTCAGAGGTGTCCTTGATTATGTATAACACTTCCCACACCTAAGGCACCGCATTCTTACCATCACTGTAAATCTCCTTGTCACAGGCAACCCGCAAGGCTACATGCAACACCGACCTGTTCTCTGTGTTATTTATCTGACATAGTATATAATTGTAACAAAATCAGAAAACATGCTATAATGATGGTACACCAACCTGTTCTATAGGCAATATGGATTAATGGGTAAATATCTAATGTTAGTTGATGTTTAATGTTATTGTATCTAATATTTATTGTTATTTGATGTTTAATGTTAGTTTGTTTACATATTTTTTTAATGAAAATTGCATGATTATAATTTTATTTTTTATTACATAAAATTACATGGCTATATTGTTATTAACAGAAATTTATTTATCACTTTATTGTTATTGAATATTTTTTAACAAAAAGTTATTAGTTGCATACATTTTAATTCATAATAACATCAAAATTCAATAAGGTCATGAGAGTCATTTTCCATCATTTCTATATTTTAATGAATGTTCTCTTCCACTATTCCAATTGTTGAGATTGCCGAACGTAATTGGAATAGAGAAGAAGAGTGGCCAATTCTTAATTCCACAATTCCTCTATTCTTCTCTATTCCCTTGCTATTCCATAGCTTGCCGAACAGGCCCTATGTGCGTGCGGAGTTTCCTAGGGATGATGTCTTTTTTTTTTCTATTTTTTTTTTGTCATCAGAACTTGTGTCGTCATACATGTCGAACTGGATTGCTCGCTTTTTGGAATAAAATCAGGCGTCTGATTTTTTCAAGCAAACATTTTGATATCTTAATTTGAATTGTTTCAAAAGATTTGTGTGTTGGACTTGTAAAGAAAGGATATTTATTCGAGCCTTCGACTTAATTTGAATTTAATTTGAATGGTCATAATTAACAGTGGTGTGGTCAAAATATTTATTAAAATGAAATAAAACCTAATTTTATAATTATATTTGTATTTTTAGCATTTATATTTTTTTTTCAAAACACATAAATAGAATTTTTTTTTTAAAAATAGTGGTTCCGCCCCCGTTAATTAGATACATTAGGAAAAAAAAAAAAAGTCCTGAGTTAAGTATATCCAATTATCCAGATTTCCAGACAAAGTAGAAAAGTATCATTATTGTATAAATTAGTACAAGTTTTGTTTCTTTACTGCATAAATTGATGCTAAATTAGTTCGGAAGACTGTGCTTCACAAACACATAAAACCTGTATGTTTGGATGCACTGACAATAGTGCTATTCTATTCTAGAGGTCATTCAAATAACATCAAATGCTATTTGGAATAGTTAGAACAGCCTTGTTCCGCTATTCCAGGAAATACTCGGAATAGCATGAATGTCTTCTTCTAGTGTGGGAAAAATGGCACGGCGAAGCCGGCTCCATCACGGAACGGCACGACACGTGTTACTGTTCCGTACCGTGACTCGTGTGTCGCGTGCTGTGATCACCCCTTGACATTTTGGTCACGGCACGGTATGACACGTAATCACGTGAGTCACGTATAATTAGGACCATTAAGTCTTAATCAAATGGTGAATCATGAATAAACTAACTTAAATTATGAAAAATAGTTAAACGTGAGAAACGTAACCGGTTACGTTTGGACACGTGACTCGCGTGCCGTGACAATCCCTTGACATTTTGGTCAAGACACGGATCACTGTTCACTTGATCACGGCATGAAATGGTACGAGACCAAAGTCACGGCGTGTTAGTCACAGCACGGCACTGCATGTTTTTTCCACACTAGGCTCTTTAGCTGAATAAAAAATTACTTTCTCAGCTTCATTTTTTAATCACTCACCTACCCCTACCGTTGGAAAGAGAGAAGAAGCTGAACATGGAGGAGACAAGAAAAACGCAGATCTCCGTCGATATAGCTAACGATTGAGAGAAAGGTTGCCGGTTTCAACCTCTCCACCTCACATCGAACAAATAGGCATCTTGAATCTGCTAACTCCTCTCCTTTCTCTGCCCGCTCCTCCTCACTGTGCTCATCACTGTTTTGGTTCCGATCGACTCTCGTCAATGGCTAATTGGAGCAATTTCGGGTAAGAAACTGAACTCTCTAGATATATATTTCTTCGATTAAAAGCTCTAGGAAAGAAACTACCCAAGGAATGTAAATGGTATGTTGACCTTGAGCACAATGAGTGGAAGCAATGCTGTGATTTACTGTCTAATTAAATGACAGTTTGGGCATTTTGGTCCCTTCCGTTTTATTTTTGGGATTATTTTAGACTGTTTATGAAATTTGTCATTATGCAAGGTCAAAATTGTTCTATAATATCTTTTGAGAAGTATCCAACTTTTTCACTTTTCTATTACAACTAATTTTATAGTTTCATATGATCTTATAATGAGGTCTTTTGGTCAATTTAAATTATGAAGTTTGTTATTCATACCTTCTCTAATTGTAGGGACACAATTTAATTGATCACTAGAGGAGATAGAGGCAAGCAAAGTCTGATCACCGCTTTGGTACCCATCGACTCTTGTCAAGTGATAATTGGAGCAATTTTGGATAATTAGACTTCTTGTATCCTTATTCAGTCCAGTTATAATATGTATTGTACCAGTATAGTTTAGGTTCAAGACAAGAAAGAAATGGGCTGTACTTCATTTTCATTTATTTTTTGTATTTTATATTTGCTTTTCTTTCTTCTATCGTTTATTTTGTGTAAATAAAAAAAAACACACATTTTGTGCCAAAGTTCAGTAGGCAATTGATCCATGTCAAATAAATTGAGAATTTTTTTTTTGAGTATTAGTAGATAAAATAATTGATGGAATAATTGATTTAGGTACTGGTATTAAATGAAATAATTGATTTATTAAAATGTAGGATTATTGAAAGACAAAATATTTTGGAAAATTTGTGTTGAGCTATTTTTATTGCAATGGTAGGACATTGCTTTCAAACAATTTCTAAAATTACAATCTTAAATGATGATTAATTTTTTTTATTGGAAGCTATAAATTTATAATGGTGATTATGGTGAAAATATGAGTTAATTGAACAATAAATAAGAAAGATAAGTTAGTTGAAAAGAAAAAAATATATAAATTAATAACTTTATTCATTCCTTCCATTGTTATTTTAAATGTTCAATTCAAACAATATTTTTGCTATTCTAAATAACACCACATCAACACTATTCTCACACTCTTCCAAAAATCATTATTATTATTATCTACTATTCTCAAATGGTAGTTATTCTAGAGTGCATCCAAACGTACCCTAAAGAAAGGAGAAAGAAGAAGACTGGAGTAGAAGCTCCCCTCCGAACAATAATATGTACACTTTGATTTGGAGGGGAACAACTTCGTCGAAATTAAACACGGAACTCACCTTCAATTATCTCCGAACAGTATTTTCTCCCCTCCGCTCTCTCTTCAATTCTCTTTTTCTGGAACAAGTGAACTTGTCCGATCAAATCCAGTCTAACAAGCTATTACCTCCGCACAATAAATTCGCCCTTCTCCTTTCTCCGCATAATTCCATCTGGAGCACAACATAAAGTATCATAATATTTGAGTTTGGATTCAGACAGTCAATCTACTTTGATACGGATATTAAAGGGACCGTACTATTTCTGGTTGGATCCGAACTAATACGTACTATGTTAGTTTGGATTCAGACAGTCAATCTACTTTGATACGGATATTAAAGGGACCATACTATTTCTGGTTGGATCCGAACTAATATAATGTTACCTCATATGCTCATACGACTTCTGGTTAGCAACCCTGTCAAATGTTCTGATCTTCTGCTGCACTGGAATCGATAGTATCTTCTGCTATAGTAAGAAAAAATATTGAAGATCAACTTCTTACTTTATCAGCGCAAAGCTATTATACATTGATTAGTATTTAGCGTGTAATTGTGTTGGGGTTTTGTGTGTGTCATGTCAGTAATTTTGTATTGACTATAAATAATTTTAGGAGGAGTTTCATACATATCCCTCAAAAGTTTCAATATTACGTATTTATCCCTCTAAAATTAGTAATTACATATTTATCCTTGAAAATTATACAAACTCACATATTTGCCCAATCTAACTCTATAACATATCAAATATCTCCAAAAATAATTAAATAATATTTTTTAAAACTTTAAAATTTATTTTACAATATTAATTAATAATATGTTGACCATTATTTATGCCCTTCGATCTCTTTAGTTCGCCAGAGTTATCTTCAATGTAAGGCACCAAACCCTGCCTTTCTCTCCAAACACGCCAAATCACATATCTCCCCGCCTCCCCTCTCACATATTTTTGCCACCCCTCGCTGCTTTAATTTTTCATTTTCGTTTGGAGAGAGAGGCAGGAGGTTTGGCGCCTTAGAGAGAAGAGAACTTAGACGGACTAAAGAGACAAAAAACGATGAGCATAATAGTCAACATATTATTAATTAATACTATAATTTTTTTAAGTTTAAAAAAATATTATTTAATTATTTTTGGAGATATTTGATATGCTAAGAGTAAGATTGGACAAATATGTGACTTTGTACGATTTTCAAGGATAAATATGTAATTATTGATTTTGAAGGGATAAATATGTGATATTGAAACTTTTGATGGATATAAATGAAATTACGTACATTTAACTTGTATTGTAGGTCCAATATTTGTGATATATATAGAGAGAGTGACTAATTTGCATTCGTATGCATATGGCCCGATATGCATACGGTCCAAATTTAAAATTTTAAAATTCAAAACGTCGATCCGAACTGTTCATCTTGTTCTCCATATTAATATGTGCTTGGAGACCAAATTTTACATCTTTCTGAATTTTTTTACTATTTATTAAGCCACTTTGAAAATTGTTGATCCAACAGTGGCTTAACAAAACAGTAAAATTAGCAACCACCGTTGGATCAGGAATTTTCAAAGTGGCTTAATAAATAGTAAAAAAATTCAGAAAGATGTAAAATTTGGTCTCCAAGCACATATTAATATGGAGAACAAGATGAACAGTTCGGATCGATGTTTTGGATTTTAAAATTTCAAATTTGGATCGTATGCATATCGGGCCATATGCATACGAATGCACATTAGTCACTCTCATATATATAGAGTGACTAATGTGCATTCGAATGTATATGGGCCGAAATACATACGGTCCAAATTTGACTTTTCAAAATCCAAACGGTCGATCCGAACCATTCATCTTGTTTTCCATATTAATATGTGCTTGGAGACCAAATTTTACATTTTTCTGAATTTGTTTACTATTTATTAAGTATTTTACAAAATTATTGATCCAACGGTGGCTGCTGATTTTACTAGTTTTGTTAAGCCACCGTTGGATCAACAATTTTGTAATATACTTAGTAAATAGTAACAAAATTCAGAAAAATGTAAAATTTGATCTCCAAGCACATATTAATGTGGAGAACAAGATGAACGGTTCGGATCGACCGTTTGGATTTTGAAAAGTCAAATTTGGGCCGTATGTATTTCAGCCCATATACATTCGAATGCACATTAGTCACTTTATATATATATATATATGAGGAGGGTTCCAATGCCTCATTTTTTTCATACCTTATCATACCTCATATTTTATATTTTTGTTTTCAAAGTTCAAATTGTCGATCCGAACCCTTCAACAAAATATTTATACTAAAATATGCATGGAGATGAAATTTTATATTTTTTGTTATTTTTTTTGTTATTTTTTAAGATAGATACAAAATCACTGTTTTTGAACCATTCAAAAAACAGTGATTTTCTACCCATCTTAAAAAATAGTAAAAAAATTTCATCCCTAACCATATTTTAGCATGGATATCATGTTGAACGGTTCGGATCGACAATTTAGACTTTGAATATGAAGAAAATGAAGATATAAAATATGAGGTATGATGAGGTATAAAAAAAATGAGGCATTGGAACCCTCCTTTGTATATATATATATATATATATATATATATATATATAGTGACTAATATGCTTTCGGTAGCATATGGGCCGAAGTGCTACCGTTCCAAATTTAAAATTTTGAAATCCAAATGGTCGATCCGAACCTCCTGATTTTACTGTTATGTTAAGCCCAAATTTGAAATTTCGCTAATCCAACGGTGGCTTTTGATTTTACTGTTTTGTTAAGTCACTGTTGGATCAGTAATTTTCAAAGTGGCTTAATAAATAGTAAAAAAAAATCAGAAAAATATAAAATTTGGTCTCCAAGCACATATTAATATGGAGAACAAGATGAACGGTTTAGATCGACTTTTTGGATTTTGAAATTTCAAATTTGGACCTGTAGCACTTCGGCCCATATGCTACCAAAAGCATATTAGTCACTCTCTCTCTCTCTCTTTATATAAATATATATTTATATATATATATATAGAGAGAGAGAGAGATGTGCTATGGTACATTGCAATGTATAGTCTTCTTTGTACATTGGACTATAAATCACGTGATTCAAAGTCCAAATAACCGATCCAAACCGTTCCTCTTGTTATCCATATTAATATGTGTTTGGAGACCAAATTTTACAATTTTTGGAATTTTTTACTATATTTTTAGATTTATTGAAAATCGTTGTTTTCAGATAAATTTGGACCATAAAAAAACAGTGACTAATAGAATTTGAATTAGTATCCGTAAGAAGCAATGTCTACATTGAAAGTGATTTAATATTCATATTTTTTTTTACTATATTTGTAATTTTAATACTAATTTTATTCAAATTCCGAAATTGCAATCCTTTCATATTAAATAGTTAACTGTCTAATATTTTCAACAAAATTCTTTTTAATAGGCAATTTTAAAACTATAAAATAATAAATTGTAAATATGGAAAGACTTTTTTTTTTTTTTACCTTTCGAGCAATGTTACACCACCAATATTTTCAGCAATTTATCTGATCGATTTTCTCTTGACATTTTTTTTTTTTGAGTAAAGATAGGAGATAGAGATGTAAACGGATTCGGTCTGAATTTGTTTCGAATAAGAATACGGTTTGAAATGGAGTGGATAATTTTCAAATTCGGATCTGAATAATTACTAATTATAAAGAGTTCTTCCGGATTCAGAAAGGTTCAGAATTAGAAAATAGATTGGATATTATTCGGATCTATTCGGGACACAAAATTTCAAACCATTCTGCTCTCTTGCACTCAGTTTCTCTCTTATAGATCGTGAGCAGTGATTCTGATCCATAAAGTGATTGATTTTTTGCAAAACAAAACCTTATGTATTAGTAGAAAATCAATGATTACATAGGACTTTGTACTATAGAAAATCAACATTTTTATGGATCGATATCACTATTCATGATCTATAAATTTTTCTTTTTCCCTCTACGTAGTTAAAAAAAAAAAAAATAGATCAGACTCAATGAATCCGATCTTTCTATATTTGATAGAAACGAGACACCCATTCTATTTCTATACTCCCAAATTTTATAATTTCTATGGATAAAAAATTTCCCTCTCAGGTCCAGCACATAAATTTCTCTCTCCAGTTCCTAAGTTCACCAAGCTCCTTTGTGAACTTAACTCTAAAACTTATCGGATTAACTTCAAATGTTGAATCCAAATTGTTAAAATTCTTTTACTTTACGATTGATACGTCGACATGTAAAAAATTTTAATTTTAAATTATTTTTGTATAGATTCAAGTGGTTAAAAGGCGTCCAAAAAATGAATGCATTAAAATTAATTTATAAACCTTCTAATTTTGACAACTTGACTTTATAATAATTTAATTCAAAACTTAAAAACAAATTATATGTAGACACATCACTCATAAGATAGAAGAATTTCAACAGTTTGAATTTGTCGTATGAAACCAATTCAATAAATTTTAAAGATGAGTTCAAAAAAAAAAAAATCACCCCTCGTGGAACTAACCTCAACACTCCTCCGGATTTTAATTTGGTCCCAATTTTTTATAAGTGCACGGTGCTCACAGTTTGCACCTGAATTTACTCTAGTAATGATTTTGCCAACATTGAAGTTTAAAAGTAGTTTTCTTTACAATTTTCCGGAGTTCTATCTACGAACAATGATCCTTATATTATTAAAATTATCATTGGATAATATTTCAAACAAAAATAAATAAATCGAGTTACAACAGTATTTCAAACACAAATAAATTATGCTTGTCTAGTTATTTTTTATTTACAAATTCCATATTCCAAATTTAATTGTTCATTTATTTTTATATTTGAATTTTTGTTAATTAGCATTTGTATCTTAAAGTTCTTATGACTCAATTTTTCGTATTATTTGTTTCGTATCCGTATTTGAACCTATATTCGTGAATTACTCCTCCGTATTTGTATTCATTTAAGGCAGATTTGATTTTGAATTTTGACATTCGTTTACTATCTGTATCTATATTTATATCCGCTCATTGAAAGACGGATACAGATTTGGTATCAATATTATCTGCTCTGAATCCACTCCGTTTACACCTCTAGTTGGAGGTCAAGTCACCCAACTATTTAACATCCACAAATATTTTTTCCGTTCAGGTTTCGAACCTACGACCTCTCACACAAAGAGCATTGCCTATGCTACTTGACCAAAAACTGTTCTTAAACATTTATTATGATAGAATGACTCATATTTTTCTATGCTTCTCCTCATTTTAGAAAATAAATAAATAAACATTTGTGATGATTAATCAAATTGATTCAATATAATACAGTTGTATTTCAAATAATTGAGACCAAATCCAATATTTAAAATAATTTTTAAATACATCCCGAATTATTATTTTAATGAAAAACATTTAGAATATAAAAAAATTTATCATTAAAATTGGGTTAGTACTTTCTAGCAGTACACTAATGCATATTAACTTGATCCAACACTGAAAGACAAGTTCTAACTCGACATCTCCTAAATACTACTAAAGATAGGTCATGCTTGATGCTTGTCAGATTCCATCTCCATCCCCTTGCTGCATCCCCCACTTCTCAATTTAAAATGTTTTGACGGAAACTTCTTTAATTTGGTAGTTCACCAGAGAACCACAGTACTTCTGCTTATTTGCCTTATTTGTGTTATGGCTTAAGGTACGGAGAGTGCTATACTGAGGGAAACTTTTTTTATTTTGAGAGTTAAGAGAATTTTTTTTTTCTAAATACCGATTTTGTCCTTCTATTTTTCTCTCTAACTACTTAATAAGATTAATTAATACAAAAACTAATAAACAAAGGAGAAAGAGAAGTTCCCTTATATGAAAAAAATTGCATCCTAAAAATCCTTTCTTTCCTTTATCTCAAAGATCTTTCATTTCTTTTAAGGTTAGTGGCTTAAGATCTTTCATTTCTATCTGTCGTATTTTGAATTCAACATTTTTTCTATCTCTAAAAAGAAGATTCAATATAACAAATAATCGCTTCTATCTCAATGATTTCACACTAAAATGCGGCCATTTTTATTAAAACCCTAAAAATAAAAGTTTTTTTTACAAATCTACCTCTGCATTCGGATTTTTTTTAATTGTTCTGATTGCCTGGCCCACGGGCGGCCCATCCCTCCTAGCAGATCGCCCGGGCTAGGGGCGGTCCACTAAGGACCAGACCGCTTTGGGTCCGAGCGGTCCTCTTTTTTTTTTTTTAGAGAGATCTTAATATTTTGATTTAAATAATTTTGTGAAGAAAAAGTATTCTTGTTTAGAGTGTATGCCAAAAAATAAGACATTTGATATACTTATGAAGTGATGTCGAACTCTTTATAACTTTGATTTGGTTTGTCAGTTAGATATCACAAGTTTAAAGATGACACTAATCAAGGACTTGGCATCTGACAGCTTGTTGATCTTCTTCTCTTTATTTATGATACTAAAACAGTAGTTTAGAGCTACTAAAATATATTAAAATCTCAAATTAGATCTCTGTCCATGCACAATGCACCATAGACTGACATCTGGTATGGTACCAAGTCCAAACTCAGTAGCCAAGCACTAAGCAAAGGCCACTGGTATAGTGCAATGCACTAAAAACATCAAATTTGACATCTTCTGATAAATCAGCAAGTCTGCACTGATACAGGGACCAAACTGCAAAAGTCATTACACTAGCATGTAGAGCATTAAAAAAATACACAGAATTGATACAAATTTCAATTTATTTGGATTTTTCTACAATTAGTTATGAATTTCCAAAGTTTGACTTTTGAAAAAACTTTAAACAGCCATAACTTTGGCTAAGAAAGTCGAATTTGCGCATATGACCACTTTTCGGAAAGGGGGGGGGGACGAGACAAATCCAAATTTCACCCTAGGGTAAATCCCTGAGCATCCGAAGCATCAAAATTTCAAAAAAACGTCGTTTAGTGTCTCAAAAATTCAGTTTAAGTTTTCGTTCAACAGTAGACATACAACGATCGGTATTATGTTTAATCAAAAGCCTAAGAGATTATTCAAGAATTATTTCTATAATTATTTTAAATGCATTTACTATTTATTGTGTTCGTTTGCCTATCTTCGAGCAAATGGTATATGTTGACAATAATCAAATAATTCAATTATTCTCTAAAAAAATGATGAGGAGTGATCGGCGTAAAAGCGCAACGCAAGTTTCGGTACGCTTGGGAGCGTACCTTTTAAACCGCGGTTACACCTTCCGATTAGGGTTGCAAGTGCACAACCCTATCGAGGAGTATAATCGGGTATCGATCCACAGGGACGGTTTCTTTATCTAGAATTTTACTTAGCTTAGCTAAAGACTAGAAGTGAGAAAAAGGGGTTTTGGTGTTTAATTTTCCTAAGGAATCAACTCAAGCAATCACACAATGATATAGAATAGTAAATGTGCAAGAAAAGGTATAAACTGTGTTTTGATTTGGGATAAAAGGTGTTTCAAGGGTTTCAGACTTCATCTCTGATTTGCCTCTAGTGGTACGGCCCTTACCAAGTTGGTACGGCCAGGCCGCACCAACCTGGTATGACCAAGCCGTATGGGGCTTGGTACGGGTAGGCCGCACCACTCTTGTAAGGGCCGTACTGGTTTACCAGAACAGAGCTTACAAGTTCGAGTTGATGCATTTCTTGCTGGTACCTCGTATTAAACTCTTGATAAAGGTTCAATTGACCATACCTAAGGTTCCTAAACCTCAACTCTCGTTTGTTGGTTCAAGATCTAAGTTTTGGATTCAATTCTTCACCTTCTAGGGTTTCTAAACCTCAACTCTCGTGTTTTGGTCCAGATCCTCTAGTTGATTGATCGGAGATCTAAGGTAACCTCTAATCTGTCGATTAGAGGAGAATTCAACCTTTCGGCTTCAATTCGATCAAGTCTACCTAAAGGGATTGGTTTGGTTGAGAGAAGGCAATGGTCACATGACCTTGTTAGGGTTGATCTACCACTATAGGCACACCACATGCAATCACAGCAACACAAAGCAATCAAGACAAGCAAATTCACAATCAAATCAATCACAAGAGTTCATACAAGATCCAAATCAAGAAAAGCAACACAAATCAAGAAAATCCATCTACAAACCCTAGAAACGAAAGTCTACTACTCACAAGTCATGGATCTGTCCAGATATACAAGAAAAGAGATAGAGAAAGTCATGAAAGAACTAGATTGAAGATCGGGAATGGAGAAGGTGTAGATCCGTCGATTCTCGCCTCTTCCTCTTCCTTGATCTTCTCTTCTTGCTCCTTTGCTCTCTTTCTCTCTTTCACTGAGCTCTCAATCTGGAATCAAGTGGAATCCCCGAAAATGGAGAGATCCCCCGCTTTAAATAGCCTCTGCCAAGATTTGAATTCTGTCAGGCGGCATCTATGTACGGCCCGTACCAAGGTGGTACGGCCAGGCCGTACAAGATGGGAAAGAGGCTGGATCGGCTAAGTCTGGTAAGGGCCGTACCAAATCTGGTAAGGGCCGTACCAAGTCTGGTAAGGGTTGTACCAAATCTGGTAAGGGCCGTACCAAATCTGGTAAGGGCCGTACCAAGCCTGGTAAGGGTAGGCCGTACCAAGCCTGGTAAGGGTCGTACCAGGGAGTCCAAAAACGCCGTTTCTTCGTGTATTTTGCTCCAATCCTGCAGAAAACAAACAAACTCTCAACAGTACCAAATTCTAAGGATATATCAATGAAATGCACATGATTTTGACAATTTAGAACGTGAATTTGGTACGAAATCAAGTCAAATATAGGCTAAATATGCGAGGTATCAAATTCCCCCAAGCTGAACTCTTGCTTGTCCTCAAGCAAAGATATGTTCTTTGTTACCGGGTTGAACTCTAAATGCAAGTTAAGTTCCTAAATGTGAAAATTTACATGAATTGCTTAAATCAAGAACCTCGAGAATCTTTATGGTATGATTTGGACTTTCCTTGATCAATTTTGATTCACCCCACAAATTGACTAATCAAACTTCAAGTTCTAGAATGTTTTAATACTTGCAAAGCTGAATACTCGAATTGATCAATCTATCATTCTTTTACTAAAACCAAGCTCTCATTTGTGGAGATTTTCCCTTTTTCTCCCCCAAGCTTGGAACAAGCTTAGGTTAGCAAGTCCCGGACTTCGTGTGTTGATATATGCAAAAGTTATTTTTTTCTTTTCTAAATTTGGGAGACGAGCTCAAAGGCGCCCAATAGGACTTATTGCCAGTACTCTTATTTTCTCCATCCTTTATTTATTTCTTTTTTTCTTTTCTAAATTTGGGAGACGAGCTCAAAGGCGCCCAATAGGACTTATTGCCAGTACTCTTATTTTCTCCATCTTTTTATTTTATTTTTTTTTTCTTTTGCACATACCATGAATACACACATCCATTGGTATTCATTCATACCAATGAATATCCAAATCTATCTTTATTTAAAATCTCCATTTCCCTATTTAAAAGGCACAGTTCAGTTTCAAAAATTGATTTTTGATACAATTCAAGTTTTCATCCTTTCAAGTTCTCAAAACATCCCTTCCTAATCAGTTCTTTGATCAATTATGAGGTTAGTTCTAATTTTTCAAAGTCATCCAAATCACAACCAAAATTGTTCGAACAAGTCCTTAACCCAAGCAATCACACAAATTTATCACCTAAAAATGCAAATTTTGGAAAAATAAACATGACCTAAATGCAGATACAGTTTTCTTCTATTCACCCCCCAAGCTTGAATGAAGCATTGTCCTCAATGCTTGAATTCACACAAGAAAAAGTAAATAGAAGAAAATATGGAAACTAACCAGACATGAAGTGAAGGGTGAGGCGGGGGCGCCTCACTGGTTGGTGGGAGGTGGATCGGGTGGTTTTTGGTGGAGCGCCTTGTCGAATGTGTCGGAGGGATACACCATTCTTTCCTCATAAGGGTCGGGTGGTTTTTTCTTTCTAACACACCAAGGAACATAATGCATCGACCAGGTTGGTTGTGCACAGCCCGTATGATGGTCTGCATGGTCCGTGTGTCTGTGATCATCCGCTGGTAAGGTCTTGTGCATGCATGTGGCTGGGTTCGTGCTCATCAGCTTCTCGATCAAGCTCGCGATCACATTTTGCTGAGTTTGGAAGTCCTCAAAGTGTCCAGCAGTGCAATACGGGGGCAAATCTGAATGGAGCGTTGTGTTCTCAAACACTTGCAAAAGAAAAATCCACCCCATATCTTTCAAGTCTTTGATCGAGCACCCGATCGCGCTTATGTGAGCTTTCAATTTCCCCAAGAGTGTGGCCGTCCGATCAGGGTTGAGATCTGCATTTACAATCACAGGACAGGCTTTATCTGGGTCGAGGAACTCGTACCTGAAGTTTACTGGAAGAGGCTTGAGTTCAGGGGTCGGACTCTCTGTTTGGATTTTGACGCGGCCCGCGTCTGGTGCAATCGGCTCGCGTGCGGACCCCACGTGGGTTTCATCCGACCCGCTTCCTCTGGTCTCCAGGTCTTCAGGTTGTGGCATGCGACTCGCGTGAGATTCATGCGGCCCGCATCCAGGTTCTCCCAGGTCGACAGTGGTCACATCTGCTCCATACACTGATTCCAACTCGCTTGTTTCAACCTTTTCAGAGCTTGATGCGAGTCGCATCTCTGGAATGCGGGTCGCGTCAGATGGGATCTGACCTGTTAGGTTGGCTGGTTTCTTGTATTGGGCCCCACTTCTCAGAGAGATTGCCTTTACCTCTCCTCTTGGGTCTGGTTCTGGTTGAGCAGGTAGTTTTCCAGGTTGAGGTTGGCTCGAGGTGACTATGTGACTCAACTGCTCCAGCAACTTGTTCTGAGCAGCTAGTTGAGTAGACATAGATTGCATTTGATCCCACATGATTTGATTCATTTTCCTTTGCTCGTGTGTGAAGTTACTCACGGCGGGATCAATGTACGGCTCGGGTGGATCGGATTGGAATGAGCAGTTGTTTGAGTTATCGAATGGTGCATTGTTGTAGAAATTGCTACCGTAGTTGCTGAGATAGTTGACATGTTCGGTTTCCTCATCCCAATCCGCCAGTGGGCAATACTCATAAGAGTGCCTCATGTCCCCACACATGACACATGACTGTGGTTGATGGTTACCGACTGCCTTCATGCTCATTTTGATTAGAGCCTCTTGCATGGCCTCCTCCAGCTCGGCAGCTCTAGCATATAGAGCTGTGATCTGATCAACCTTGTATCGACCGCCTCCTCCTCCTTGAGAATTGTCGTGGCCGGACCACTGTTGGTATGTTGCCATAGCGTCTTGAGCTTCTCTGTCTCTTCCACGCGAGTCGCGTCGGTTGTGATGCAGGGCGCGTCGAGAGGTGGTTGTGCAGGAACAGCTGTGTTCCTGTGGTAAGAGAAAAATAAAAGAAAAAGATACAAGTTAAAATCTAGATTAGCTAAGATAAGCAAAAATCCAGAGAATGATAGCCGTCCCCGGCAACGGCGCCAAAAACTTGATCGGCGTAAAAGCGCAACGCAAGTTTCGGTACGCTTGGGAGCGTACCTTTTAAACCGCGGTTACACCTTCCGATTAGGGTTGCAAGTGCACAACCCTATCGAGGAGTATAATCGGGTATCGATCCACAGGGACGGTTTCTTTATCTAGAATTTTACTTAGCTTAGCTAAAGACTAGAAGTGAGAAAAAGGGGTTTTGGTGTTTAATTTTCCTAAGGAATCAACTCAAGCAATCACACAATGATATAGAATAGTAAATGTGCAAGAAAAGGTATAAACTGTGTTTTGATTTGGGATAAAAGGTGTTTCAAGGGTTTCAGACTTCATCTCTGATTTGCCTCTAGTGGTACGGCCCTTACCAAGTTGGTACGGCCAGGCCGCACCAACCTGGTATGACCAAGCCGTATGGGGCTTGGTACGGGTAGGCCGCACCACTCTTGTAAGGGCCGTACTGGTTTACCAGAACAGAGCTTACAAGTTCGAGTTGATGCATTTCTTGCTGGTACCTCGTATTAAACTCTTGATAAAGGTTCAATTGACCATACCTAAGGTTCCTAAACCTCAACTCTCGTTTGTTGGTTCAAGATCTAAGTTTTGGATTCAATTCTTCACCTTCTAGGGTTTCTAAACCTCAACTCTCGTGTTTTGGTCCAGATCCTCTAGTTGATTGATCGGAGATCTAAGGTAACCTCTAATCTGTCGATTAGAGGAGAATTCAACCTTTCGGCTTCAATTCGATCAAGTCTACCTAAAGGGATTGGTTTGGTTGAGAGAAGGCAATGGTCACATGACCTTGTTAGGGTTGATCTACCACTATAGGCACACCACATGCAATCACAGCAACACAAAGCAATCAAGACAAGCAAATTCACAATCAAATCAATCACAAGAGTTCATACAAGATCCAAATCAAGAAAAGCAACACAAATCAAGAAAATCCATCTACAAACCCTAGAAACGAAAGTCTACTACTCACAAGTCATGGATCTGTCCAGATATACAAGAAAAGAGATAGAGAAAGTCATGAAAGAACTAGATTGAAGATCGGGAATGGAGAAGGTGTAGATCCGTCGATTCTCGCCTCTTCCTCTTCCTTGATCTTCTCTTCTTGCTCCTTTGCTCTCTTTCTCTCTTTCACTGAGCTCTCAATCTGGAATCAAGTGGAATCCCCGAAAATGGAGAGATCCCCCGCTTTAAATAGCCTCTGCCAAGATTTGAATTCTGTCAGGCGGCATCTATGTACGGCCCGTACCAAGGTGGTACGGCCAGGCCGTACAAGATGGGAAAGAGGCTGGATCGGCTAAGTCTGGTAAGGGCCGTACCAAATCTGGTAAGGGCCGTACCAAGTCTGGTAAGGGTTGTACCAAATCTGGTAAGGGCCGTACCAAATCTGGTAAGGGCCGTACCAAGCCTGGTAAGGGTAGGCCGTACCAAGCCTGGTAAGGGTCGTACCAGGGAGTCCAAAAACGCCGTTTCTTCGTGTATTTTGCTCCAATCCTGCAGAAAACAAACAAACTCTCAACAGTACCAAATTCTAAGGATATATCAATGAAATGCACATGATTTTGACAATTTAGAACGTGAATTTGGTACGAAATCAAGTCAAATATAGGCTAAATATGCGAGGTATCAAGGAGGGTTCAAATGCCTCCATGTTTTTGTGCCTCCATCATGTCTCCATCTCTCTCCATCATTTTCAAAGTTCAAACAGTCGATCCGAACCGCTCAACCTAACCTCCATACTAAAATATGTTTGGAGACCAAATTTTATATTTTTAGGAATTTTTTTACTATTTTTTAATTTTTTTAGATAGGTACAAAAATACTATTTTTAGATGGTTCATTTACTGATTTTATACCTATCTAAAAAAATAGTAAAAAAATTCTTAAAAATATAAAATTTGGTCTCCAAACATATTTTAGTATGGAGGTTAGGTTGAGCAGTTCAGATCGACTGTTTGAACTTTGAAAATGATGAAGAGAGATGAAGGCATGATGGAGGCACAAAAATATGAAGGCATTTGAACCCTCCTCAAAAATGATATATGTTGACAATAATCAATGCCAATTCCTTAGTGTTATATTTAGACTTGTGATATCCAACTAACAAATCAAATCAAAGTTATAAAGAGTTATGACATCACTTCATAAATATATCAAATATTTTATTTTTTGGCATACACTTTAAACAAGAAAACTTTTTATTCACAAAATTATTTAAATCAAAATATTAAGATCTCTATTAAAAAAAAAAAAAGAGGACCGCTCGGACCCCAGGCGGTCTGGTCCTTAGTGGACCGCCCCTGGTCCGGGTGGTCTACTAGGAGGGGTGGGCCGCCTGTGGGCCAGGCGGTCGGGGCAATTTAAAAAAAAAAAATGAATGCAGGAGCAGATCTGTAAAAAAACATTTTTTTAGGATTTTAATAAAAATGGCCGACTAAAATGAGATGCATTGTTTGGAATAAAGGTCGACGCATTTGGTATACAAAAGTGAAAAATAAAGAAGCAAATTATTTGTGACATTCATTTTTGGATGATTGTCATTTATCTTTTTATTTTTAGATTTTTTTTCTGATAAAATGATCATATGGTATAACAGTGAGAGCTCTCTTGGATCTTTTGAATCTGTCAGTTTCTTACAAATTTTTTTTTTTTTTTTTTTTTTTTGCGTTTTTTTGTTCTTCCTTTATTTACCTTTTTTTTTTTTTCTTCTTTTTTACATTTATTCAAACTAATCCTAATTAATAATTTTTAATTGCTTGATCATTTGCTTAATAAGGCAATTCTTTGAAAACCATTTGATGACTCTTATAAGGTAGGAGCATATAATATTATTTAATAACATTTGTCGAACTAATCCTTTTTTCTTACCCAGTATTGGTATCACAGTCCAATGCGACTGAAAAGAGCCAAATTCTATGATATGGTTGTGTACAGCAAAAGAAAAAAAAAAACAAAGAAAGGGCAGGAATATTGATTCATTTAGTCTCAAATAAGAAAGTGAACTTTCCTTTCAAGTCATTTTCTTTATTAGTTTATTTATTAAATGTTATTAAATGAGTGAGAGAAGATAAAATGACAAAATTGGTATTGAGAGAACAATTCTTTTAACTCTCAAAATCACAAAAATTGCCCTCATTATAGCACTCCCTTTAGGTACAATGCTTAGTTTACATTATTACCTTAATTGTTCAATTTATTCTGTTTAGTGTTCAGCTAGCTTAATTTATATTGGCCTTAGTATTGAACTCTATGCATGTTAAACGCTTAGACTAAAATATTAAGGTTGTATTAATATTTTATTATTTAGTTTATTAACATATTAATCTTTAATTAGCTTATTGGTCATAGTATATATTCTACTTATAAGCTTTATTTTTTAATTAAGTATTTTTGTACTGGAAATTTGTTATAGCTCCGTCAAAAAGTTCATCGAAATCCTCCGGAATTTAGACAAAATAAAGAGATGGATTGTTAAAAATATTAACTATTAACAAAAGTTAACCGGTTAATATAGTCTAATAATTAACGATGATAGCAACGATATAATTAGCTTGCAAATAAATATTAGTTTATCGAAGTTAGAAACCCGGTGCTAAGCATCTTTTCGCCGTTATTCCCGCCTGATTTTCGTCCATTTTCAAGGAAAAAAAAAGTCGAGTCCAGCAACTTACATATAAATTTTCTTTTTTCAAATTAAGCATTGCACAAATAGTTCGCATAGGAAAACGACTTGGCTATGAGCCTATGAGCCATCTTTTCTTGATGACCCCCCTTATCTGATTTTTACAAAAGAATAAAAGAAAAAGAAAAATTGTGTATTTACGTTGAATATTTAATTAAACTAATGATGTACGACTGTACGTGAAGTCGGATCGGTCAGTCTCCATTAAATTCATTATAGTCGTTTTACAAAATTTTAAATTCATAATTAATTATCATAATTAAAAATTATCAATTCATACAAATTTGGCGGTGGGTTATGTGAATTTCTCCGGATTTCGTGAATTCTATGACTAAATAAATGTAGCTCAAAGTTCTAAAAAAAAAAAAATACATCTTTTCATCATCTTCTAAAATCAATTTTGTTTTGGCCTACGGGTATGAAATAAGCAAAAAGAAAATCAATTTTGTTTCTTTATCTATCTAGGACGATAATTGTTTAAAGGGGCTGAGCCATTTTTAATTATTGAGCAAGAACCACCTAAATATGTTGACAACCAACAAGCTACAAATGTTTTCTAATAACAAAGTACGCCACACAGTCAAGCGACACAGAAAATCAAATTATCGGCGAGCCCCAAGTGGGCCACAAGCCCACAACCTTCTAAAACCCCAATCTCCGGGCCTCCGGCATACATCAACCACTTCGCTAACTTGTTTATAACCTCCAAAATATTATTAGTCCCCTATCATTATCCAATATATAATTAATTTACAAAATCAAACTTCCCGTTAGTCAAAAAGAAAGATACCCCACGTTAAGTTCGGCGGAGCTTCTTGGCTTTGCATGGATTATGACGCGTCAGTGTCAACTGTGTCAAGTATAAGTACCCCTTCAAATCCATATCCTTCTCCTCACACAGCTGAAAACCAAAGCTTTCTTCTAAAACACATAGCTAGCTAGCCATGGCCACCTTATCTAATTACAAGTCTCTTACATTTCTAGTACTCTCTCTTCTTGTTTGCTCTGCTCATGGGCAGCTTTCGACGAGCTTCTACCAAAAGAAATGTCCCAAGCTACAAACCATTGTCCGGTCGGTCATGTCTCAAGCAATCGCCAAGGAGGCTCGAATGGGGGCTTCCATTCTTCGTCTCTTCTTCCATGATTGCTTTGTAAATGTATGCACTATGCAGAGTGTCGCTTGTATTTAAATCATTTGGTATTTTACTATTCGTATGTCAGTGGGCATCTAATTTAGAGTGAATCTTGTTTTGATTTCCATTTTCCAGGGATGTGATGGAGGCATCCTGTTGGATGACACATCAACATTCACCGGTGAAAAGAATGCCGGGCCAAATGCAAACTCGGTGCGTGGATTCGAGGTTATTGATGCGATCAAAACTCAAGTCGAAGCATCTTGCAACGCTACTGTCTCTTGTGCTGACATTCTCGCTCTGGCTGCCCGTGACGGTGTCAATTTGGTGTGTATTTTTCAGATTTTATCATAATTATCTAATGGTTTAAAGCACATAAGTAGATCTTAATTGCATTAAATTTAAATGAATGCAGCTAGGAGGGCCAACATGGAACGTACCACTTGGCAGGAGGGATGCGCTAACTGCTAGCCTGACCGGTGCAAACTCAAACCTGCCCGGTCCTGGGTCGAGCCTCTCCACTCTAATATCAATGTTCTCTACACAAGGTCTGACTGCTCGTGAAATGACTGCTCTTTCCGGGGCCCACACCATCGGCCAGGCAAGTTGCCAATTCTTCCGCAACCGCATCTTCAATGAGATGAACATCAATGCTAGCTTTGCCTCGTTACGACAGAATACCTGCCCCCAATCCGGCGGCGACAACAACCTGGCCCCGATTGATGTGCAGAGCCCAAATGCTTTTGACAATGCGTACTATGTCGATTTGGTGAACAAACAGGGATTATTTCATTCAGACCAAGAACTATTCAATGGCGGTTCTCAGGATAAGTTGGTGACGCAATACAGCACCAATGCTGCTTTGTTTGCCTCCGATTTTGCAAAGGCGATGGTGAAGCTCGGCAAAATTAGCCCGTTGACTGGGAATAATGGGGAGATCAGGTTGAATTGCCGGAAGATTAATTAATTAGACTGATTCGAGTATTTGGTCAATTTAGTTTGTCAGATTGAGTTGATTTTATTTCCTATGTTCAGAAATTGTTCAAGAGAAATTATAATAAGTTAATTAAGTATGAAGTTTCCGTCTTAAGATGTTACTCCTTGATATAATGTTGGTCTACCTGATATGTTTGACAAATAATAGCACTGCCTCAGGGTACTAATAATTATTCTGGTATTGTAATAGCGCTTAAACGGATTCATATTATGATTATAGTTAAGTGGTACGAGCTGCCGGATATGCAACAACTTGCTTTCTTTTTAGATCAAAAGTATTGTACTCTCCTATGTAACCAAAAATTTCAAACTGGAGGATAATTTATTATATATAGGCGCCGTCAACAAATTGTACCCCATTGTTCCGTTTTTTTTTTTTGATGCAAACAATTGTTCCGTAGTAGCTATAAAATAAACGGCAAATACAAAAGACACCAGAGACGTTTAAATACTTCATTATTTATTGTACATATTATTATTGCATATGTTTGTGGAGAAGAAACTAAAACACTGTCACAAAGTATGCTCATATCTGATTAAAAGAACAAAACAAAGCTCCTCTCTCTCCACAAGGTCTGGATGCTGTTACATACTTACATATCCATAATCCATGCAATGAACTAATTAGCGGAAATTTAGATTTCAAAATTGAATCTAGGAAAAAAAAGTTGAAGAAAAATTAAATTTTGAAAGCTCAACCTCTAATTTTAGGACAAATAATTAACTACAGAACTTTTAAGGACCGAATTGAATATGATTTTTTCAACGGAACTTGGCAAAATATATCACGGATAAGAACTTCAAAGTCCGGCCCCAAATAAAGGATGGACTTTCAAAGTTCAAATCATCATGTTTTCTAAAATATTTAATTTAAATTAATTCTATGATCAGATTTTTTTTTTTAGAAAATTCACAATATTTATCTAAGGCAGTCATTGGTGAAAATTAGTTTGGTGAGAAAAAAATAATTCTAAAATATTTAAAAATTGATGATATTTGATATAAAAAATTTGATAGGCCAAATAGTTCCAATTAGTTGAGTTAAACAGAGGGATATACACTGTATCAGTGCTTTGATTAAATCTTACAAGCTTTGTTTGTTCTGTAGTTCTGAGTGGTTGCGTACTTGCGTCTGGATTTTTTGTTTTGTTTATGCTGGTCAATTAATTGAGCACGAGAAAGTCAAATAAAAGATCATCAAAAACACTTAAACAGTTCTTGGAGTGTGGCTAAATTGCTGCCGGCAGCATTTCAGTCAAGTGCTACCGGGTCTATATTTTATTATGTGATGTTCAAATAATAAATCCAAACCGTTAGATATTTAATCTATATTAAAATCTACTTGGAGACCAAATTTTACATTTTTTTATTTTTTTTACTATTTATTAAGCTGGTTTGAAAACCGTTATTTTCAGTAAATTTCTGCAGCATTGAAAACAACGGTTTTCAAACCAGCTTAATAAATATTAAAAAAATTCCAAAAAATATAAAATTTGGTCTCCAAGTAGATTTTAATATAAATTGAACATCTAATAGTTTGAATTTGTTGTTTGAACATCATATAATAAAATATAGCCCCGGCATCACTTGGCTGAAATGCTGCCGGCATCAATTTAGCCACACTCTTGTTCTTGTAGAATTTTTTACAAAATCTTTTATTTGTTCTTGAAAACATTGTTTTTTATTCACCATATTTTATGGGAAAGATAGGTATAAAATTTTGCGAGTTAACGTTGTTTCGTCTATTATTTATGGTTGAGAAAAGATCTCTTTGCTTTTTTTTCCACAGTTACAGGCTTATATTTATATCAAGGTATCTTTAACAGAATTTTTTTGATAAGATAATAAAAGATATGGACTATAATTTATTATTCCAAACCTTTCTATAGTCCATATCTTTTATTATCTATGCTGTACGGATAGTGGCTATCAGTCTCTTCTGTTATTATAATTTATTATTCCATACCTTTCTATAGTCCATATCTTTTATTATCTTATCAAAAAAATTCTGTTAAAGATACCTTGATATAAATGTAAGCCTATAACTGTGGAAAAAAAGCAAAGAGATGTGTTCTCAACCATGAATAATACACGAAACAACCATTATAATTTGATTACCAATCTTATCCGTAAAGCTCCCACCTGATAGCGGGTCCGGATCCCCTAAAGTAATCCAATCTTTGGGGTTTGGATCGAGACTGTCCGATTAGAATCCGTTGTTCAAGATTGCTTCGTGATTCGAATTCATCTCTCGAGATGTGTGCGCTCCACTTCGAATAGATTATCAAAGATTCGAATTAGACGGTCCCGATTTAAAACTCAAAGATTGAGTTACTTCACTGGATCCGAACTCCCTGATAGCCACTATCAGTTTTATCAAAAAAGCTCCCACCAATAAAATCTGCATTCTCTGTATTAATGTACCGTTTGAGTTAATTTTATGAATCGTGCAATCATAATTTAGATCAATCTAGTCCATATCAATAACGCAAGAGCCCTTAAATATTAGTGCAGATTTAAATCGGAAGGTACAGATCTTAACTCAAATTTGAATTAACTCATAGGATATGAATTCCCACAGCAATGTACCATGAGTTCATCTCTTCTCCAATTGTATGGATTCGAAAAGTATTAGTTTTAAGTTCGGCTCCTAATTGAATATTAAGACTATTTATTGTATGGAAGATCGTAGATTTAAAACTAAGAAGAAAAATCTTAAATGAATATTTAAAATTGAGAGGTTTGACCTCATTTTCATCTTATTATTTTTTTCAAGTATAAGCTTTAATTAAAAATGAACTTACCCGAAAGCTAATTTGAAATGAAGTAAACAATCTTCCTCATTTAATTATATTGTTAAAAGAGAAAAGGTAATATCTCGAGACTATAATTTTCGGAAAATCTCTCCAATGACTTGGATCACTTCTAACTCGTTTCTTAAAAAAAGTTTACATAGTTATGTTTACAAAATTCAAAGAAACAATTTACAGTTTTCAACGAAACAGTTTACATAATTTAAAGTGGTACTGGGTTAGTTGCTAGTATTAAAAAGTCATTAGAGAATTACAAGTGGTCTCAGTGATCATGGTCAAAGTATTACAAGTGGTTCTGATCAAAACAGTTAGTTAGACTGGGATTTATTGAGGACCACATTATAATAAAAATCGTTAATTTTGCAAAATTCATTGTATTAGTTTACATGATTGAGTATTGAAGTGTAAATAATTAATAGAAGAGGTTTACAGACACTTTTCAAGTTTGAAAAGTCATTAGAGAATTTCTACAAGTGGTCTTAGTGGTCATGATCAAAGTACTATAAGTGGTCCAAGTGGTCCGAATCAAACCAGCTAGACTGGAAATTTATTGGGTACCACACTATAATGAAAAATTGTTAGTTTTTACAAAATTCATTGAATTAGTATACATTATTGAGTAATGAAGTTTCCAGTATCATTAGAATATGTTTACAAACACTTTTCAGTTGCATTCGGAAATTTTCCGAAAATTAGTATCCGGAGACTATTAGCAGCTTCCTTGTTAAAAAGGGATCTGGGGTGATCTGAATACCCAAAGATGTGGGCTCCACATCTCGGTTAATAACTTAGTGGGGCTGTGGTGATTTTTATTGTCCTACTTTATATAAACAGTAGCAAAACTCCCAAGTTAATCTCATATGAACCAACTTATAATTGTGTACCTGTAATGAAAATAACTCTTACTGATTTACACAATAATTAATTAGTTTCCCTCTATATAGATAATTAACACACGATTATTTTATAATTTATCTATTCATAACCACTTATATTAATTCGAAGTCTCGAAGAAAAATTGTCCATAATTTCATGCATGACACAAAAATACTTTTGCGTTGATCATGCAAAACTAGGAGTAAAAACGGAACGAATTCGGAGCGGATAATGCTAATATCAAATTTGTATCCGATCATTGAATTCGTATATACCTTTTCAATGAGCATATACTAATACGAACCCTAGACTCTAAACCCCAGTGGTGGAATTGGGGGGTGCAGGGGGGGGGGGGGGGGGGGGGGGGCAGTAGATATATGGAAGGATTAGGACCCGTAGTACCCCTCAAGTTCATAATTAAATGTTAAGTATCCATTTAGCCTCATCAAGAAAAATAATTTGCTTGTTATAAAGCCCAATATCATTAAAATGTATTTTCTAAAGCTGCCGTGGGAGAGAGAGAAATGGAGACTACCGTGACACCTCCTAAATTTTCATCGGTTCATCCTGGTTCCGCCCCTGCTAAACCCTAAACTAAGTTCGTGTAAATTCTAATAGGGGCGTCCGTTTGTTCACTATAATGCTTTCCGCTTCTTTAATCCCACATCTTCAAAACATAAGAAAGAAACAGCTCGGAAGTCTAAACGTAGTCGGTGACTACTAAAAAAATTAGTTAACTGGCCGGATTCTGGGTGACTATTTGGAATTGAATTCTGGATTATATCAGATATTCAATCCGTTTTTGTATCAATAAAATTATCGGGATCTCTTGTTGTCACTTGATCACTATCTGGATCCAAATTTGCAAAATTATCAACTATATTTTTTTCATATTTGAATCAGAAGCAGATTCAAAGCGGATTTGATCGGATAAATCGGATCCGTTTCAGGTCTATGCGATTATGCGATACAATCCAAATTAAGTTACAAGAGGGTTTATTTTAACAATTTTATTCCCCATATATGATTGGTTTTACCAAAAGCGATAACTGTTGGACATGCATGACGGGATCAGACCATACTATGCTGACTAGTGAATTCGAAGCTTGTCCAGTCAAAATACGGCGCATGCGCAATCCATTGCTTCTTTGAAAAATAAATGAAACTATTAAGCCTATTCGGGACCTGCTAAGAAATAGGAATAAAAAAAAAAATTTAACTAATTTTTACTGTTTATTGTGAAAAAAAAAATTTGACTCTGAATTTTTTTTTTTTATCACAATAAATAGTAATTTGCCGAACAGAACCGAAGCGACAATTTCTCTTTTTAAAAAATCCCACATGGTACAATTTCTCTTATGCGGCCTTGTCACGTGAATTGATAGCGTTTAAAATGAGTTTTTTTTTAAATATTAAAATTGTGGAATTTGTCTTTCAATGAGTTATAATTGAGACTGTCAAAAAATATTCAAACAGAGGACTCGGATTTTTTTTTTTATTTGTTTTTGAATAATTTATATATTACTACTATATTTTTGTGAGATATATTTCCTCTTATAGATTCTCCACATGTTTCTTTTAATTAATGGCGTGTTTTGATGGACACGAAAATAAGAAAAGGAGGGAAAATATGAAATATTGTAAAATTGAACAGACTGTCGGATTTTTTAATTTAGAAATTAAAAAATAAAATTTCTGAAAAAGAGATTGATTGTATTTTCTTCTTCGAAAAAAAAATGAAACCATTAGTGCGTGTTTCTGAACACAAGTTTTTGACCAATTAATTAAAGAGGAGGGTTCAAATGCCTCCATGTTTTTGTGCCTCCATCATGCCTCCATTTTTCTCCATTATTTTCAAAGTTCAAACAGTCGATCCGAACCGTTCAACCGAACCTCCATACTAAAATATGTTTGGAGACCAAATTTTATATTTTTATGAATTTTTTTACTATTTTTTTAGATAGGTACAAAAATATTGTTTTTAGATGGTTCAGATTTACTGATTTTGTACCTATATAAAAAAATAGTAAAAAAATTCCTAAAAATATAAAATTTTGTCTCCAAACATATTTTAGTATGGAGGTTAGGTTGAGCGGTTCGGATCGACTGTTTGAACTTTGAAAATGATGGAGAGAGATGGAGGCATGATGGAGGCAAAAAAACATGGAGGCATTTGAACCATCCTCTTAATTAAATTATAAGCAAAAACTTCAACACAAGTTTTTGAATGCATTTATGATGTAAAATCATCATCCGAAGTACAGTTGACATTTGACAAGTGTGATGAGATGAAGACCATAAAACGCTGACCATTGAATTTAGAGAGCTTGACCAATCAAGGCATGGAGCAATTGACCTCTTCTTCGGCTGAGCTGGAAGCATCCATGGACCAATATCAAGCCACTAAACAATGAGATAATGATCGTATTCATCATATAACCGTAAACGAACTTAGTACAGTGGTACAATTTTTCATTTCTTTTTGGAGAAATACATATTTAATTTTCGAAAATAATCTTTAAAAGATTCTCGATATACTGGAACTCTTTAATACAAAAAAATAAATAAAATCACATGTAATATAAAAGTGATTGTATTGGTTTTCAGATATTAAATTGGACAACTATTAAATAGTAAAATTTGTAGTTTAATCAGTTGAACTTCCAACAAATATAGTTTCAGATAAAATGATAATAACACAAACCAGCATATCTTAGTAAACAAATAATTGTTATATTTTTTTTTGTCTAAAACAACAATTACAAAGATTTCAAAATTAAATGAATAAGCTAAAATAATTTTGATATTTTATGCTTTTCTAAACTATACTAGTGTTCCTAAGAGCATATTCATTTTGTATATTGAAAAATTATTTTTTTGCCACATTAGAGAGTTTTGCAAATATCTCTCAATTACAATTTCATATCATCTCTGTTCTTGCAATTAAAATATATATCGTTGAATCAGAATCCATTTAGAGAGAGAAGAGCTTCGCTTTTTTTTTTTTTTTTTGAATTGCTATGAGCATATTCACTTTGTTCACAGTATTTTTTATTTCTAGAAATAACTTATTGCATTTATTATTAAAAATTATAAATTAAAAAAATGAAAATTTTAATACCTCTGCTTTATCCTTTTGCCGTCCATTTAATATCTAGTTTCCTAACAATGTGGTATAATTAATGTACTGACGTCCATAATAAATCATATTATAATCATATTGGTTATTTTCTAGCCAAGTTTAAGCTTAATTATAATCATATTAATAACCCGTCAAGGAATAAATAATGTCATTACAATATTAAAATAATTATTAGCACCCTGAAGCAGGGAAAATATTTGTCAAACATATTATCAAGTTCAAATTAACATCTCAAGATGGCAACTTCATAATTAATACAATTTCTATTGCCTCTTGTAATGAACTGTATCATCAATCAAATAAGGGCTTGACACCTGTTTTTACTAAAAAAAGTTACAATTTCTATTTCTATTTCAAAATTTCAAAAAATAGGAAATAAAATTATTCAATCTGACACATTATATTAACCAAACAATTGAATCAGTCTAATTTATTAATTAATTAATCTTCCGACAATTCAACCTGATCTCCCCATTTTTCCCTGTCAAAGGGCTAATGTTGCCCAGCTTCACCATTGCCTTTGCGAAATCGGAGGCAAACAGAGCAGCATTGGTGCTGTATTGGCGCACCAAGTTGTCCTGAGAACCGCCATTGAATAGTTCTTGGTCTGAATGAAACAACCCCTGTTTGTTCACCAAATCAACATAGTATGCATTATCAAAAGCATTCGGGCTCTGCACATCGAGTGGTGCCAGGTTGTTGTCGCCGCCAGATTTAGGGCAAGTTTTCTGTCGTAATGAGGCGAAGCTACCATTGATGTTTTTTTCATTGAAGATGCGGTTGCGGAAGAATTGGCAACTTGCCTGGCCGATGGTGTGGGCCCCGGAAAGAGCAGTCATTTCACGAGCAGTCATACCTTGTGCAGAGAACATCGAGATTAGAGTGGTGAGGCTAGACCCAGGACCGGGCAGGTTTGAGTTTGCGCCACTCTGGCTAGCAGTTCGCGCATCCCTCCTGCCAAGTGGTACATTCCATGTGGGCCCTCCTAGCTGAAATTATTTAAATTTAAGCAATTAAGATCAACTAATATTGCACTTTAAAATCATTAGATAATTACGTCAAAAACTGAGCTGCAATAATACACACCAAATTGACTCCGTCACGGGTAGCCAGAGCGAGAATGTCAGCACAAGAGACAGTAGCATTGCAAGATGCTTCGACTTTAGTTTTGATCGCATCAATAACCTCAAATCCACGTGCCGAGTTTGCATTTGGCCCGGCATTCTTTTCGCCAGTGAAGGTCGGTGTGTCATCCAAAAGGATTCCTCCATCACATCCCTGGAAAACAAAACAGGATTAACTCTAGATTAGATGCCCGCTCACATATAAATACCAAAATATTTAAATAAAAGCGACACTCTGTATAGTGCATACATTAACAAAGCAATCATGAAAGAAGAGACGAAGAATGGAAGCCCCCATTCGATCCTCCTTGGCGATTGCTTGAGACATGACCGATCGGACAATGGTTTGTAGGTTCGGACATGTGTTTTGGTAGAAACTAGGCGATAGCTGCCCGTGAGCAGAGCAAACAAGAATAGAGAGTACTAGAAATGTAAGAGACTTGATAGATAAGGTGGTCATGGCTTGCTAAGTGTTTTAGAAGAAAGTTTTGGTTTTAGGCTTTTAGCTGTGTGAGGAGAAGGACGAGTATGTAGGGGTATATATATTTGACATTGACGCGTTGTAGTCCATGCAAAGCCAAGAAGCTACGCCGAACTCAACGTGGGCTTTATTTGACTAACGGGAAGTAATTTGATTTTCTTAATTAATGATACTAAAAAGTTGGCGGCGATTTGAATAATGAGAAAGGGGACAATAATATTTTGGAGGATTAAAATTAACCACGTGGTTTGATGACTTGGATGGATGAGGAGGAAAGGATAGCTCTAATGATACAAAGGGATTGATGCCTGTGGGGACTCGGGTCTTGGTCTTCTTGTAAGGTTATGTGGGGTACCATGTGATTTTCTTGGTCGCTTGAATGTGTGATTCCTGTAGCCCATGTGACGGGCCTTGTTGACCGGTCATGGTCGATAATTGAATGACACGGATCCTTTAGTAATTATCAAGGTAACTAATAAATAAATTTATATTAGAAATGATAAAAATATGTAATTTATTTCACATGCATTTTTAATAAGTAAACATGATATAAATGGTAAATTGGTAATAGAAAGGTAATTAGTATTTGACCAGTAATATACTTAAAGAGAAGGATTTAATGCTACAAGTTTTTAGTGACATAAAAGGGCATATATTTAGAATTAGAAAATTTAAATGTCAAATCTAAACCACTGATCATATTTTTTTTTCGTGTTATATGCATTCACGTACCTTTTTTTTTAATTTATTTTATACTCGTTCTACAGGTCAAACTTTGTTACTTGTGACACATTTTATACTCATTTTAAAATAATTTCATTAAGAATTTTATTTATGTTATTTTTTGTTTAGTTATATTTTATATTTATATTTTAAGAAGTCATGATAATTAATTATACTACTTTATTTTGATGTTGTTATGGGAAAACCCAACGAAAATTTATCATAACCTGTCAGAAAAAGAAATGTACGTATTGATAGCCAAAATAATTACTTACAAGTGAAGCTATTTTAATCGAATGGAGAAGGGGCAGAACTAGAATTTGAATATCAGGGGTTAAAATGTTCAAGTAGAGTAATGTGATAGTATGTAATAAATTTTATAAGGACCCTCGAGTATATAAAATTTGTAAGTAGGATAATCTGATATTTGAAGGTGTTTATCTTAATCTCTTTCATATTTAAATGATCTAAAAGAACTTTGTGATTTGTGAAGGTTGCTCTTGATCAATATTCATCGCATGTGAAATTAGTTCAGAATTTGATTATCAAGATTTCAAATTTCTATCGAAGTTTGAGTGTTTAATTTGTTTTTCTTCGTCTTAAAATAAGTGTCTAATGTCATTTTTTTAGAGATAATTTTATCTATGTAAAATTTTACATAAAGAAATAAATTATCATTTTAAAAAAATTACAAACAAACACAAACATCAATTTAGAGCATCTACATCCCTGAAACTCTTGGAGTTTCTAAATAACTGTTAACTAATTTTTAGAAACTTTATCTCTGAAAGTTTATAAACCCTCACATCCCTGAAACTCAAAATTAGAGTTTCTTAATTGCCACATCAGCAAATAAATTACAAGAGAAAAGAATTTCAGCGAATTATTTGGCCACGTCAGAGTTTATAAACGGTTTCTTATTAAAAAACTTTGGAGCAAAGTTGCTAAATAAGAAACCCATCTGCATTCCTGAAACTAATTTAGAAACTGCCACATCAAATTAGAAACTCAAAGAGTTTCAGGGATGTAGATGCTCTTATAATTGAATTTCGTTGTTTTCTGTAAATTTTGCGCAACCCTTCTGATGAAGATTGTTAATTTGCTTCTTTTTTTTTCGGATGAACTGGAGATGCTTCGCTGAGATATGGTTGGAGATTTCTTTCTTTTAATGACACATTATTTTTTTCTTCTTTCTATTCGCTGACAGAATGAGGGCTTACCAAATTTCAAAAACAAGAATTTTTCTCTATTTTTAATATAGATGTGACAGAAACCTAGGGACATGATATGAAAAATGCGGGTAGGAACAGGAAGTTTGATTTTCAACTTTTATGCTTAAATCCGTATAAGTTTGTATTATTAGGGGGGGGGCATAAAATTCAGATGAACTTCTAATACTTAGTAAGAAAAAATTGAAATTATAGGGTGGCTTAGCACCCTTCAGGCCATACAATGTTCTGCCCCTGGAATGGAGTGATAAAATTGAAATCCAAACCATGTGTATGCATCTCTAGTTTCAACCTCCGACTCATCAGACCCATTATTTTTCTAATCATTTTTTCTATAAAAAAGAGATAAATTTAGTACTTTCACTGTGTTAGGCTGTTAGCTAAGTGGGTGCACCAAAGATAGATGGCTGGCATCATCTTCGCTAGTCTCGCCTAGGGAACTCCGCAGAGAAAAAAAAATTGATCAAAGATTCAAAGGTGAAGACGAAGACAGAGCTGGTTTGAGAGTCGTTTTGTAATCGGCTGCTCCATCCCGCCTCTCCACCTGTCCCCCCTCGTCAGCCCGATCTATCTTGTTTCGTCTCAATTGAACGGATGGCTTCGTTTAAGGGTTTCGTTCGTCTCGACTTTTCAGGTTTGAGTGAGGGTTTGTGAATTCATTCCACCCCGTAGTATCTACTATATCTATATATGAATAAGGTATGTGTTTTTTATTGTTGCTGATGACGAGAACACAAAGAGTTGTCTCATTCTTTCTTTCTTTTTCTTTCTCTCTGAGTGAGTGGTGACTGTCCTGGTCCGGTTGATTCAGTTTCTAGTTCCGGTTTGATTCAGTGCCATCTCGGCTGACTGGTGACTGTTCTGGTTCGGTTTGATTCAGTGCCCTCTTCTTTCTCCTCTCTGAGCGGTGACTGTCCCGTTCCGGTTTGATTCAGTGCCTCTCGGCTGTGAATCCCTCTAGGCAGCGTCGAATTTGAAAAGAAGAAGACGTTTCGGCCTCAAGGAAGTGTTCGATTATGCAACTCGAAGAAATTACTGCTGTGTCTACATTATCAGAGAAGAAAATCGGAAGGCCCACCTACTTGTTATTCGGGCGCGAATATACCAATTCGCATTCTCTGACTTCACGTATCTTTTATTTCTAGACATAGCAAATTAGATGATTGTACAAGTAGCTCAATGTATAGGTTTTAGTGATTTTCAATTTAAACAAAAGAATCATATGTAATAGCTACTTTGTAAATCATCGGATTAATGCAATTGCCTACGAACTTTCAAACCAAAAAAAAAAAAAGAAAAAAAGAAAAAAAGATAGATGGCTCACAGCAAAGTCTTATTGCTAGGCGAACTATTCGTGCAAATGCCTAATGAGGAAATTAAGGATTTGTAATTACCTAGATTTCACTTTATTTCTCAAGAGCATAAATCGAGCGGGAATAACGGGCAAAAGATGCCCAACTGGCTTATTTAATTTCGGCTTCGAGAAACTAATTTTGTATTTTTCAATTTTATATAAAGGCTCCCCTGCCGAATCATGTTCCACTGTAAAGCTTTTTGGTGGGCGATTCTTTTTTTTCTTTTCCCCCAAAAATATGCTTCGAGCAATATTCCTTTCTTTTCTTTTCAAAAAGTAACATGTGGATTTTATAATTTGTATTATACTATATCTCCGGATAAGCCAAATCCATTTTTTAAGGACCTAGTTGCAAATGGTCACAATAAGAGGCTCATCTATTTACATCTTTATAATAATTATATATTCCTTAATTATTATTTTTTGTTGAAAAATAAGCTACAATGCCATTTTCACTTGTGGGGCCAACAAATACCAAAGTGAATTTGTTTTCCGTCATATGTATACTTTCAATCAGTGTTGTAAAAAACGTCACCGATTAATCGGTCGATTAGTCGTTGACGGTAATCAAACCGTTATGAATTTTTTCAATTAGTCGGCCAATTATTCTCGATTGCACCCAAGTTTCATTTATTCACCAAGTTTTTTATTTAATAAATATGAAATTTTCATTAAGGTAGAGACAGATTTTCAAATCTCTCTTCAAAATTCGTTTTTTCATCTTTAATATATAAAAAAAAGCCAGACCTTCAAATGACATTAAGATTGAAATTTTCAATGTATGCCCTAATGAAAAAATTCCTTTCTTTTCAACCATGTATTCTAGCCGGTATTATAAATTTATAATTTAGTTTATATAGAAGTATAATTTTATATTTTGCATTTATTAAATAAAAAAAATTGCATTATGTACGTGTGGTTTGCCCAAAATTATAAAATAAAATGAAATCAACGCCTGAAACTGATTTTTAAATGTTTGTAAACGGATCAAAGTTTGGCATTTGTTACGATATCAAATCCAGCGGAGAGATATTAGCATGATTTAGAATGGATGAAAAAAATATACCATATACTTTGTGAGGGTCATGACCCGCCTATGCTTATTTGGGCTTAACTAGGCCCATAGGCATAACGGACCGGATTTTTTGCTCTACGTCCGGAACTACTAAGCGAATTTCTAGACTCTTCTTCAGAGCCCATTGATTTACTAGGCAAAGCTCTCGCCTTACCGGATCTGAAATTCTGGATTTTAGCTCCAGCAACTACTTAGCGAAAATTTGCCCATAACGTTGAAGGAATTAGCCTGAGAATAAGAGAGTAGCATCATTTTAATCCGAAGAGAGCTTGATATGCATGGTTCTATGGTTAATGCATCTCTTCTGTACAGTATCATGTTCCAAATTGGGCCTCGCCAAATGCACTTGCTGTTTTAAAAAAGAAATTAATTTTAACCAACATTAACCTGCTGGTCCTACTTAGATTTGTCCAAAGAAGAGTTATGTTTGGGCTACAATGTCAACGCAAGACTAGAAACAAAAATGATATCATTTTCACAATTCACAAGGGATGCCAAAATTGTAATTTTGCATATCACAATGTTTTTTTCATACGAGCCGTAATCTCAGTTTTCTCAGGGGCCGTCGCACTGTCAATTAATAAAATTTGAGTAATTAATCAAAATTAAAATTTCAAATCACAACATATAACAATTGATCTTGAACTATGTCACAAGTAATTTATAGTATTGTTATAAAAAACGGCCGTTTAGGCTGATTATACAACCGATTAGTTGTTGGCGGCAATCAAAACGTTATGGATTTTCTCAACTAATCAGTTGATTATTTCTGATTATAATCAATTATTCTCAATTAATAGCTTGACGGTACCCTATCCTTCCGATAAGTGCATACCGTAATTTACAACACTGATTTATGCATTAAAAGTATAAAATTAGTGGGGTCTACACCGTAAAATCCTTTTACATTGGTATGGAAGGACCTTATGTAAAAACAGCTGTTACTGGTATTTGGGAGTTAAAAGCTCCAACTAAAGTGGCAATATTCACGTCTCATGTTGAACAATCGTATTCTCACAATAGATAATCTTGTCAATTAAGAAGGGGTGGAAAATGCCAAGCAGATGCTCACCTTGCAACAAGGCAGAGAAAACAGTTGTGTTGGATTGTGTCATAATTTATTTATCTGTTTGATTAGATTTGCAAAGCATATATCTGTTAAATTTTACGGTTTTTTGTCTTGAAATATTGTACAAGTTCAAGATGAATATAAATTGCAAAACATACATCAAAATGGATGATCAATTGCTATACTTATCAAGGATGAGTTATGAAGAACCTAGCGAAAGACATGGAAATATCATCTCAAGATTAGGTTTAGATATCTGTAAAATTGGTAAAATATGCTTGAAAATGTGCTAATTTAAGGCTAACAGTTGCAACGGTTTACCAGGCGTTATAACGGTTTGATTCATATACAACCAATCGAGTTAATGCGTTGAGCAACAATTTAATTCATTCATAACCGTTATGCAATGGTTTAATTCGAGTTGGCACCTCAAATTTCCAGAGCATATTGTTATGATCACCCATTAGAATTTTGAAACGGGCTCCCGACTCGTTAGGTATATGCTAACTTGATTAAACAATCAGTTTTTAATTTAGTGACAACATATGTTCTCATATCATAATTTCGAAATCAAAATAACAGATTTTTTATAAATGAAAATTAATAGACTAGACTTCCATCTTTCTATATCAATATATATGTACAGAGGAGAGATCAAGCTACAACAATTTTTGAGTTACAACAAGTTACCGCAACAATTTTTTACATTTTCAAAATCCAAATCGTCGATCCAAACTGTTAGATGTGATCTCCACAATAAAATGTACTTGAAGTAGGGGTGTAAACGGATCGGATATTATCCGATTTCGTCTGGATCCGTATCCGGAAAATTACCTAAATTATCTGATCCGTATCCGAAAAATTATAATGGATAAAGATACGGTAAGACTTTTCACTATCCGTATCCGACCGTTTACATATTGTATATTGTACCAATAATTTATTAAAGATACGGTAAGACTTTTCGCTATATGTTCTTAAATTGATTTATTAAATTGCATGTTGTACCAATAATTTATTAAATTGCATATAGATATATATTTTGATTAACAATATAACACTATGACATAATTAGTGACTAATATTTTAATTATATAATAGATGTTTTGTAATCAACAAACTAATTATTAAAAATATATGTATCCGTCCGATATCTTATCCGTATCTGTATCTGTATCCGTATCCGAAAAATTATAACAGATACGGATATGGTAAGGCCACTATTCGATCCGTATCCGACCGTTTACACCCCTAGCTTGGAGACCAAATTTTACATTTTTTGAATTTTTTTTACTATTTATTAAGATGGGTACAAAAACTAGTCAAATTCATACCATTGAATTTTGTACCCATCTTAATAAATAGTAAAAAAATTTCAAAAAATGTAAAATTTGATCTGGAAGCACATTTTATTGTGGAGATCATGTTGAACGGTTTGGATCGATAATTTGGACTTTGAAAATGTAAAAAATGATTGTGGTAACTTGTTGTAACTCAAAAATTGTTGTAACTTGATCCCTCCTCATATATATATATATATATAGAGATGGGCTACGGTGAGTTGCGAAGTAAAGCGACTATTTTACTTCACGCTCATATTTTGCGATTTTTAAGTTCAAAACGTCGATCCGAACCGTTCATATTGTTCTCCATATTGAAATGTGCTTGGAGACCAAATTTTACATTTTTTGGAATTTTTTTACTATTTATTAAGCAATTTTGAAAGTCGTTGATCTGATGGTCCAGAAAAGTTTACTGTTTTTTACTGTTCACAGCAAAACAGCAACTTTAAAAAATGCTTAATAAATAGTAAAAAAATTTCAAAAAATATAAAATTTGGTCTCCAAGCACATTTCAATATGGATTAAATAGCTAACGGTTCGGATCGGTCGTTTGAACTCTCAAAATGAAAATACGGCGTGAAGTAGAAACGCGTTTTACTTCGCAACTCACCGTAGCCTGTTAGGTTTTGGGGAACGGTTCAAACCCTTTAATTAGCTTAAGCTGCGGAAAGAGTAAAACAAAAATTTTTACATCTAACTTAAGCTACGGATTAAACGAGGTATGTCAGGAAACCTTCCAAGGCGGTCCACCTTCAGTATTCCTTTGGCATCAAAACCTCATTTAATTCATTTACAGATCTACTCCATAATTGATTTTCTAAAGCATTAAATCTATTTACAAATTAAATAGATTAATATAACAATTTATACCTTGATTCCAAATCTCAGTTGGAATGCAGACCGAGCGAGTAGAGCCTCACCAGGGATGGAATCGACTCGCAGTATCACACGTGTGATACCTCTATTGGTTATCCACCAGGACTAACCGGAGAGCGATTTATTTCTTCTGCCAGAAATACCGTAAACCGCGGAATTCTGCAGAAACACTATTCACCGAAACCGTAACCGAGAAAGAGAGAAAATAGAAACTCGAATCGATCAGACAGATCAGATACGATACATGTGAATTAGTTATTTTTCTCTTTCACCTCACCCCTCTATTTATAGCTTTCAAAATGCATGAAATTACTATTTTGCCCATGCCACCTAATGTGGCGGTTTAGAGGAGTGAACAAATCAAATTTAGTTTTGCATCTCATAGCCGACTTAATTTATTCATATATATATTTTGATTATTTTTGCTGCCGACATGCATAACATATTTGATTTATATATATATATATTAATTTTTGCCTTTGGCCGACATGATTATATATATATTATTTTGATTTTCGGATTTGAGTTTAATTAAGGTTTTAATTTATAATGGTTGTTTTAGCTCAAAATTAAATCCTTAATTAATATCAAAATTCAAATCAAATATATATAATTGTTCTAAACAATTATATTTTCTCACGGTTCGGTTTCGGTTGTTGTTCGGTAACTTTTATATAACGTACCGGGTACGCTTATAAATTAACCGCTGTTTCTGCTTGTCATTTTCATATGACATTTATAATTTAATTATATCACGTATAATTAATTATAACCATCTTAATATTAATTATAATCAATTTATAATTAATTAGTAAGATTCTCCGAGTAGCTCCTATATGGTGTGACCCAATAGGATCTGTGTTATGTTGGTAAACAGAGTTAAAACTGTTTTAACTTCTGTTAGTCATGGGTGGCATCTGGCAACACATCATGACCATCCAATTACACAGATGATGCTGTACTGTACAATATCACGATCCAGTAAACAATTTACTTGTGTCATATCTTCTGTCTCATAGCTATCAGATCAGTTTCAAGGTAGATGTGTGTCATCCTTGGTAACTGTATCTTTTATTGATTTTGAGTAGATTATCAAATATAATTACTCTTGTAATTATACCGCATGCAGATAATCTAACTCTATCAAGGGGCCCAGTGATGCTATAGCTCGTATAGAGATACGAGGGACAAGTAGTATTCTTGGTAGACTATCACTTCCTCAGCTAAGTTATATATATGGAAATGCTACCGTTATGGCTGCTTTTTACGGACAGCGTTAGATAACACTTACTCATATATATTTCTTAGTGGGAACGATAAATACCTCATACTGTAGAACTTTGACACTGAATGAAAACATAAATGACACGAACACAATTCTATTTAATGTTTCATTCGGGGTCTGTCAAATACCATGTTCATAGAACATGTATCTATGTGATTAAAATGACATCTCGTGTCAAGTGGTTTGTAAAACTTAACCATCTTTTAATCCACATACTAACCTTATAGCGGTAATTAGTGTTCCTGCTAATTACCTTGGTCAGTGACCTTTTAAGAGTATATATCATCTATATTATGGAGTTTCACAATTTCAGTCATGAACTCGAAATGATCCATAAATGCAATAATACTCACGGCAACAAAATGATATATAAATAAACATTCAATTCATGAACAAAGCTTTATGATTAACTTATCGTATTATTGACTTCTAGATTATTACAAACTAACAATCTCCCACTTAAGCTAGGAGCCAATCATCGTAGGCCCTAGTTACACAAATCTCTAGTATTCTAAAAATCTCGTAGATCTAAAGAAAAAAAACTCATAGCCAGTCTCCTATGTGTCTCAGACCCATAGAGGCAATATGCATCTGGTGCTTGGCTTGAGGAAGAGGTTTCGTGAGTGGATCAGCTGTGTTGCTGACTGTGTCAACTCTACATATCTTTACATCACCTCTATTTACGATCTCTCGTATCAGGTGAAAACGCCGTAGAACATGCTTGGATTTCGAGTGCGATCTCGGTTCTTTGGCCTGAGCTATAGCTCCATTGTTGTCACAGTAGAGGTCCACAGGGCCTTGAACACTGGGAACCACTCCAAGTTCGCTAAGGAACTTCTTGATCCAGAAACCCTCTTTAGCTGCCTCAGATGCAGCTATGTACTCTGCTTCGGTGGTTGAGTCTGCTGTAGTCTCTTGCTTTGAACTCTTCCAGCTCACAGCACCACCATTGAGTATGAACACATACCCAGACTGTGATCTCGAGTCATCATGGTCAGTTTGGAAACTGGCGTCAGTGTAACCATTAATCACAAGCTCGGAATCACCACCGTAGACGAGAAACATATCCTTAGTTCTTCTCAAGTACTTAAGGATATTCTTTGCAGCAATCCAGTGCTCTTTGCCTGGATTAGCCTGATATCTACTCGTCACACTCAAAGCGTACGAGACATCAGGGCGAGTGCACAACATGGCGTACATGATAGAGCCAATAGCCGAAGCGTATGGTACTCTACTCATAATGCTTCGCTCATCAGTTGTCGAAGGACACTGAGTCTTGCTTAGCTGAACACTATGAGACATTGGCAGGAATCCTCTCTTAGAATCCTGCATGCTGAACCGATTTAGCACTTTGTCAATGTACGTGCTTTGACTTAAACCTATAAGTCTATTTGATCTATCTCGATAGATCTTTATGCCTAGTATATAGACAGCCTCGCCCAAGTCTTTCATTGAAAAGACTTTCTTCAACGAAGACTTGGCTTGTTGCAAAAGAGGAATATCATTTCCCATTAGTAGTATGTCATCTACATATAGGATAAGAAAAGCGATGGCACTCCCACTAGTCTTTCTGTATACACATGGTTCTTCTTCGCATCTGACGAAGTCAAGCTTTTTGACTTCTTCGTCAAATCGAAGATTCCAACTCCGTGATGCTTGCTTCAGTCCATAAATGGACTTAAGAAGCTTGCACACCTTCCCAGCATTATTTGAATCCTCAAAACCCTCAGGCTGTGTCATGTACACATCCTCTTCTAAATTTCCATTTAAGAAGGCGGTTTTGACATCCATTTGCCATATTTCATAATCATGAAATGCGGCAATTGCTAGGAGTATCCGAATTGACTTAAACATAGCCACGGGCGAAAAAGTTTCATCATAATCTACACCGAGAATCTGTTTGAAACCTTTCGCTACTAGCCGTGCTTTGTATACAGTCATCTTACCATCCATGTCTGTTTTTATTTTGAAAACCCACTTGTTAGCTATGGGTTTTATCCCATCAGGTGGTACAACTAGGTTCCAGACCGTGTTGTCATACATGGACTGTATTTCGGATCTCATGGCCTCCAGCCATTTATCAGAGTCGGGCCTATCCATTGCTTCCGCATAGGTCAAAGGATCTTCAGTATCATATGCTGAGATCTCGTGCAGTCCCAAGTACCTTTCAGGTGCATGGACTACTCTTGTTGACCTACGTAGCACTCGTTCTTCGGGCTGTTGAACTTGATCCACAACTGTCTGCGGATCCAGTTCTTCTTCAACTTGCGTTGAAGTACTTGAGCTCGGGACTAGAACCTCATCCACAGCTACTTGTGGATTTGGTACTTCCAGATGCTCATCAGCCGAAAAATCAAGAGGTGGGTTAATCTGATCTGGTTCAGATATTGTATTGTGTGATGTATCTTGAATTTCTTCAAGTATTACATTACTCCCACTACTTCCTTTTGCGAGAAACTCGTTCTCCAAAAATCTACCATGACGAGCAACAACTATTTTGTTCTCGGATTGGTAATAGAAGTAATATCCTTTCGTTTCCTTAGGATACCCTACGAAAAAGCATTTGTCAGCTTTGGGATCAAGTTTGCCAGACGTCGGACGTTTGACAAATACTTCGCAACCCCAAATTTTAAGATAAGACATAGTTGGGATTTTCCCAAACCATAACTCGTATGGAGTCTTTTCTACTGACTTGGATGGAACCATGTTTATTGTTTGTGCAGCAGTTTCTAGTGCGTGCCCCCAGAAGGATTTCGGCAGAGTGGCTTCACTCATCATGGATCGAACCATATCCAGTAGAGTTCGATTCCGTCTCTCAGAAACACCATTCCATTGTGGTGTCCCTGGAGGTGTGAGCTGTGAGACTATCCCACATTCCTTTAAGTATTCTTTAAACTCAAAACTCAAGTATTCGCCTCCACGGTCAGAACGTAGAGCCTTAATACTTTTGTTCAATTGATTTTCTACTTCAGTCTTGAATTCTTTGAACTTGTCAAAGGATTCAGACTTATGTCTCATCAAGTAGACATAACCGTATCTACTGTAATCATCAGTAAACGTGATAAAGTAAGAAAAACCATTTCTTGTGCAAGTACTCATAGGTCCACATACATCCGTGTGTATAAGACTTAACAAGTCACTTGCCCTTTCGCCCTTTTTGGAGAAAGGCGCTTTGGTCATTTTACCTCGTATACAAGATTCGCATGTGTCAATTGATTCCAGATCAAATTTACCAAGAAGTCCATTTTTATGTAACTTCTTGATGCGTTTCTCATTTATATGACCAAGGCGACAATGCCATATGTAAGTCGTGCTTTCATGTGATGCTTTGAGTCGTTTGTTATTTATGTTAAACACGGGTTTATTCATTTCCAGTATATAAAGACCATTCATCATATAAGAAGATCCATAATATAATTCATCTTTGTATATAGAACATCTATTGTCCTTTATCACAAAAGAGAAACCATTCATCTCTAAACATGAGATTGAAATGATGTTTCTGGAAATGCTAGGAACAAAATATACATTTTCTAATTCCATTACAAGCCCGCTGGGCAAATACAACTCTATACTACCAGCTGTTACGGCTGCAACTCGTGCTCCGTTTCCAACTTGGAGTTGTATCTCCTTGTTACGTAGCTTCCTTCTATTCTTTAGTACCTGCATATTTGAACAAATATGAGCACATGATCCAGTATCCAATACCCAATCATTTATAGAGGTAGCAACGTTAACTTCAATAACAAAAATACCTGAGGTTGAAGCCTTGGAAACCTTTCCAGACTTCAGATCCGCTAGGTACTTCAGGCAGTTCCTCTTCCAATGACCCTTGCTATTGCAGTAATAGCATTCAGAGGAAGCAGCAACCTTTATCTTGGGAGGATTCGGTTTAAGAATCTTTTTCCCTTTGCCTTGATACTTGGGAGCCACCTTCTTTGGGGCTTTCTTTATCTTTTTCCCACCAGCTTGGATCATGAGAACAGAAGACTTTTTCTTCATGTCCCCATCAGCGATCCGAAGCATCCCTTGGAGCTCTTGCAAACTTTTATCCATACCAAGCATATGGAAATTCATGATGAATCCCGAAAAGCTTGGAGGAAGTGAGTGCAGGATAATGTCCGTAGCAAATTCCTTGCTTATCGGAGCATTCAGCTTCTCGAGCTGCTCAACATCGCTCGTCATACGGAGCATGTGAGTTCCCATAGAGCCTCCCTCGGCCAACCTGTGACCAAGTAGAGATTTTGTCACTTTAAATCTCTCGATACGCGCTTGCTCTTGAAACATGTTCTTGAGCTGATCGCATATGATATAAGTTTTGGTATCCATGAATCGGCGCTGCAATTCAGGACCCATAATACTTACTACGAGACCTTGTACATCAAGCTCATCCTCTTTGTGCTTGTTGTACTTAGTGATATCCTCTGGTTTGCCATTTGTTCCTGGCTCAGCAGGGACAGGTGAGTTTAAGACATATTCTTTCTTTTCACGTCTTAGTACAATGGTGAGAGTACGGAACCAATCAGTGAAATTGGATCCGTCCTCTTTCAGTGTTTGTTTCTCGAGCAGGGAGCGTAGAGAGAAGGATGTTTCTTTAGCCATATTACTACAATGTTTAAAATGTAAAGATTTTAGCTTTGTTCATGTAATGTTTTATTCTAATGATAAAACTCCCACTGCAAATTTGTTCTATTCCCGTTTTGCAGTAGGACCAAGATCCCTATTTTCACCAATAACCAAGGCAGTGTATGCATATCATGGCTATCAGTTATCTTAGGTAAGCAAACTTGCTAATCACACCTCTTTGTGATTCTTGGTTTCGTTAAAACATCACGTGTATTTAACGAAGACTTTGCCCCAAGCCCAAAACTGTTTTGGAAATCATTGGTAAGTAACCTCACTCTATTTGGTTTGATATGTCGGACATAACCCTCGACCACCAAAGGTAAAAGGCGATGTCTACTGAGTAGTTTAATCATCAACCAATGAACAATGGTTTGAGGAGGATAGAGTGGGAAGGGCATACTACTTAATATTTAATGGGTTGGTGTTTATGCTTAACAGTGCCAGCAGTTTCTAAAAGGGATATGTCAGGAAGAATAATTAATGTGATTCTATTCGTATCTTTAAGCGACCTCTTTCATATGCTTCATTAAGCAGTCGTGGAAAGGAAGTCTAGAGTACGAAATGTGATCGCATTTTTCTATCCTTAACGTGCCAGAAAGAACGACTAATGTGATTTTATTCGTATCTAAAGAGACCTCTTTCATATGCTTCATTAAGCAGTCGTGGAAAGGAAGTCTAGAAAGGATACCGAATATGATCTCCATTACTTTCTATTCTTAGCGTGCCAGAAAGAACGACTAATGTGATTTTATTCGTATCTAAAGAGACCTCTTTCATATGCTTCATTAAGCAGTCGTGGAAAAGAAGTCTAGAAAGGATACCGAATATGATCCCCATTACTTTCTTTTCTTTTAGCAGTATCTCTTTCATATACTTAGCTTTTGTTAAGCAGTCAGTTCTTGCAACTGATATTAGACATTCTAGCGGACACGTGAAAGTCGTCTGCCAGAAAGACAACGGTGAGTTCCTTCACAAATCTTTCTTTGACATCACGTTCTTTCACGGTTCCATGAAAGCGATAAATCTAATTTATTCAGTTCATATCAAAGCAGTAAATCTAATTTACTTATATACGGGACCAAGTCAGGTATATTTATTTATCAGTTCCTAATTCTTTATTTTGCAGTTATGCTCAGTTCTTTATTCTATACCGTTTTAAAGCATATAAACAGTTTACATGTTTTTAAAACAGATATTCTTTTCGTTCCATAAAGCAATTTGGTAACGTGACAAAGTTCCTTTTGGGCCAGTCATTAGGACATGTAAAAGGGGCCCCCAGGAAAGATTGGGGTCACGAGGACCGCTTAGACTCAATCTTTCCTAGACAGAACCATCTCTTTTACGGTGTGGAAATGACAGTTCTTACTAAGGTACTTTATTGCTTCATCACATTCTTCGATGAACTTTATTTTCCGAAGGTTTTCGAAAAGGCGAAAGATTTACACTAAATTTTGCCATTTCAAAAGCGTTAAAGCAATTTGGTAACGTGACAAAGTTCCTTTTCGGCCAGCCATTAGGACATGTAAAAGGGGCTCCCAGGAAAGATCGGGGTCACAAGGACCGCTTAGACTCAATCTTTCCTAGACAGAACCATCTCTTTTACGGTGTGGAAATGACAGCTCTTACTAAGGTACTTTATTGCTTCATCACATTCTTCGATGAACTTTAACGCGATCAAAAGTTTTTGAAAACGAAAAAATAAAGAAAGCATAAAGAAAGCGTAAATCTAATTTAACTTTCTTAGTCGGAAAAACCGAACCAAGAAAATCTCATTTCTAATCGGTTTTGGACTTGTGCTGCAAATGTAAGAATTTAAACCGATACGCGGTACATGCACCTTATTTGCATAAGTTATAACTTTAGAAAATCAATCAGCGGGAGAGCCTTGAGCTCTGATACCACTGTTAGGTTTTGGGGAACGGTTCAAACCCTTTAATTAGCTTAAGCTGCGGAAAGAGTAAAACAAAAATTTTTACATCTAACTTAAGCTACGGATTAAACGAGGTATGTCAGGAAACCTTCCAAGGCGGTCCACCTTCAGTATTCCTTTGGCATCAAAACCTCATTTAATTCATTTACAGATCTACTCCATAATTGATTTTCTAAAGCATTAAATCTATTTACAAATTAAATAGATTAATATAACAATTTATACCTTGATTCCAAATCTCAGTTGGAATGCAGACCGAGCGAGTAGAGCCTCACCAGGGATGGAATCGACTCGCAGTATCACACGTGTGATACCTCTATTGGTTATCCACCAGGACTAACCGGAGAGCGATTTATTTCTTCTGCCAGAAATACCGTAAACCGCGGAATTCTGCAGAAACACTATTCACCGAAACCGTAACCGAGAAAGAGAGAAAATAGAAACTCGAATCGATCAGACAGATCAGATACGATACATGTGAATTAGTTATTTTTCTCTTTCACCTCACCCCTCTATTTATAGCTTTCAAAATGCATGAAATTACTATTTTGCCCATGCCACCTAATGTGGCGGTTTAGAGGAGTGAACAAATCAAATTTAGTTTTGCATCTCATAGCCGACTTAATTTATTCATATATATATTTTGATTATTTTTGCTGCCGACATGCATAACATATTTGATTTATATATATATATATTAATTTTTGCCTTTGGCCGACATGATTATATATATATTATTTTGATTTTCGGATTTGAGTTTAATTAAGGTTTTAATTTATAATGGTTGTTTTAGCTCAAAATTAAATCCTTAATTAATATCAAAATTCAAATCAAATATATATAATTGTTCTAAACAATTATATTTTCTCACGGTTCGGTTTCGGTTGTTGTTCGGTAACTTTTATATAACGTACCGGGTACGCTTATAAATTAACCGCTGTTTCTGCTTGTCATTTTCATATGACATTTATAATTTAATTATATCACGTATAATTAATTATAACCATCTTAATATTAATTATAATCAATTTATAATTAATTAGTAAGATTCTCCGAGTAGCTCCTATATGGTGTGACCCAATAGGATCTGTGTTATGTTGGTAAACAGAGTTAAAACTGTTTTAACTTCTGTTAGTCATGGGTGGCATCTGGCAACACATCATGACCATCCAATTACACAGATGATGCTGTACTGTACAATATCACGATCCAGTAAACAATTTACTTGTGTCATATCTTCTGTCTCATAGCTATCAGATCAGTTTCAAGGTAGATGTGTGTCATCCTTGGTAACTGTATCTTTTATTGATTTTGAGTAGATTATCAAATATAATTACTCTTGTAATTATACCGCATGCAGATAATCTAACTCTATCAAGGGGCCCAGTGATGCTATAGCTCGTATAGAGATACGAGGGACAAGTAGTATTCTTGGTAGACTATCACTTCCTCAGCTAAGTTATATATATGGAAATGCTACCGTTATGGCTGCTTTTTACGGACAGCGTTAGATAACACTTACTCATATATATTTCTTAGTGGGAACGATAAATACCTCATACTGTAGAACTTTGACACTGAATGAAAACATAAATGACACGAACACAATTCTATTTAATGTTTCATTCGGGGTCTGTCAAATACCATGTTCATAGAACATGTATCTATGTGATTAAAATGACATCTCGTGTCAAGTGGTTTGTAAAACTTAACCATCTTTTAATCCACATACTAACCTTATAGCGGTAATTAGTGTTCCTGCTAATTACCTTGGTCAGTGACCTTTTAAGAGTATATATCATCTATATTATGGAGTTTCACAATTTCAGTCATGAACTCGAAATGATCCATAAATGCAATAATACTCACGGCAACAAAATGATATATAAATAAACATTCAATTCATGAACAAAGCTTTATGATTAACTTATCGTATTATTGACTTCTAGATTATTACAAACTAACATAGCCCACCTCTATATATATATATATAGGAATATGCTAGCATGCTATGCATAACATAGAACCCCTCCATGCAACGGCTCGGATTTTGAGTTTTCAAAATCCTAATGGTTGATCCGAACCGTTCATCTTGTTTTCCATATTAATATGTGTTTGGAGACCAAATTTTACATTTTTTGGAAATTTTTTACTATTTCTTTAGATTTATTGAAAATCGCTGTTTTTTTATGGTCCAGATTTGCTGAAAACAGCGATTTTCAATAAATCTAAAGAAATAGTAAACAAATTCCAAAAAATGTAAAATTTGGTCTCCAAACACATATTAATATGGAGAACAAGATGAATGGTTCGGATCGACCATTAGAATTTTGAAAACTCGAAATCCAAACCGTTGCATGGAGGGGTTCTATGCTATGCATAGCATGCTAGCATATTCCTATATATATATAGAGGAGGGTTCAAATGCACCCAAATTTTTGTGCACTCTATTTTTCAAATCCCTTTTCTCCGTTTTCAAAGTTCGAATAGTCTATCCGAACCGTTAGATGCGATCTATATATTAAGATGTGCTTGGAGACCAAATTTTACATTTTTTGGAATTTTTTTACTATTTATTAAGCCACTTTGAAAATCGCTGATTTTACATTTTCTGGACCATTGGATCAGCGATTTTCAAAGTGGCTTAATAAATAGTAAAAAAAATCCAAAAAATGTAAAATTTGGTCTCCAAGCACATCTTAATATGTAGATCGCATCTAACGGTTCGGATTGACTATTCGGACTTTGAAAACGGAGAAAAATGATAGGGTACATTTGGGTGCATTTGAACCCTCCTCATATATATTTATATATATATATATGGGATATGGTGAGTTGCGAAATAAAGCGACTATTTTATTTCACACTCATATTTTGTGATTTTAAAGTTCAAAACGTCGATCCGAACCGCTTAATATGATCTCCATATTGAAATGTGCTTGGAGACCAAATTTTATATTTTTTTTGGAATTTTTTTACTATTTGTTAAGTCACTTTGAAAATCGCCGATCCGGTGGTCCAGAAATTTTTATTGTTTTTAATGTTCACCCAGATTTTCAGATTTTCAAAGTGGCTTAATAAATAGTAAAAAAATTCCAAAAAATGTAAAATTTAGTTTCCAAACATATTTTATTATGAAGAACATGTTGAATGGTTTGGATCGACGTTTTGAACTTTGAAAATGAAGATATTGGATGGAGTATATATAAACGTGTTTTACTTCGCAACTCACCGTAGCCCATTTCTCTCTCTATATATATACACACACTAATCTGACCAAGTGGATACAAATTGGAAATTACATTTTAATGTTCTATGATTTCTTTTTATTAACAGTCATATTAATTATTAGTCTTCGAATCATATTTAATGCGGATGGATTCTGCATTTCTACCTTCTAGTGTTCTATAATTGTTGTATTTTTGCACAAAATAGACGAGATTTTATATGTCAAATTTTGATTTATTTTCGTATTATGCTGTTGAATTTACGACGAGAGTCAATTACAAAAGCTTACATTATCGCAACTCAATTTGTTTTTTTTTTTGAGAAAAATAGAGATCTTAGTCTCTATTTGTTTGATTAATGAATTGTTACATAAGTCATGTTACAATGCATGTCTCAAAAATAAAATAAACGATAAGTAAATGGTACAAGGGATGCTAGAGTTTAGGTAACCCAAAATGTAAAAACTTAAAAACTTGAAAGTGCAGTGAATAGAATGATCATCCAAAGATGATTTTCTTTCTGTTTGTAACCTCCGTTACTTGTTATGTTTGTCTGCTGTAATTCGAAATGAAGCTCCACTGCTGTTGTATCTGTACCATTAGGTCTGGTACCCTACATTCCGTCCCCTTGAATGTTCTGTTGCATCGCTCTCGCCAAATTACGAAATTTGCTATGAGGAACAATGACCTCTCACGCTTTGAGAACTGTGTATTGATTATGGGGTGCAGCGGCGGTTGATAATCCAGCGTTCTTATGTGATAAACTCCATTCATCCGTGTATATACCTGTTGAGATACTTCACACTGAGCGAATAGGTGTGTCACCATTTCGCTGCATGTTTTACACATCACGCATCGGTTTACCAGTATCATCCCCTTTCTCATTAAGTTATCAATTGTTAGAATTCGGTTAAGGATCATTAGCCATCCAAATACTTTGAATCTCGGTGGTGCCTTTGTTGCCCATAGTCTGCATATTTCGTTGTTAGCTACTCTGTTATTCTTCATAGCTTGGTAAGCTGACTTGACCGAAAATACCCCAGTTTGAGTCCATTTCCACTTGACTCCATCCTCAGCCGTTGTGATTGCAACTCAATTTGTTTTTCCCTACATCTTAAGAATAAGAAGAAAAAAAACGAAAGAGAGACAATTCATAAATTTGTAAGATTTGGTTGATTTAATATGAGGTTAAAGTTAATGAAAATTCCTAAGTTAATTCTTAGTAGCACGCATAAGAAAAGAATACTTTGTCACATAAGTCAAACTTTATCTTTAGAAAAATATTAAATGTTGTTCAGAATATATATAGGAATATCATAACTTGAAATTCTGGATCAAATCAACTTTTTTTTTTTTTACACAAGCAAGAAAAATAAAATAAAATATTTACTGTGATCGTCCGTTGCGATTGTCCGGTACACCGGTACTAAAAGACCCTCAAGCTTTTTATTTTCTTTCTTTTTTAGTTAGAAATGTGTATGGGCCGGAATTAAAAACTCTGGCCTTCATAAATCCCGAATTTTGTTTAATATTTTTTTAGAGGAATAATTTGAATTTCTATCTATATATGAAGTAAAATATTTTCCATTATTCATGTGTGGTTTGTGCAAAATCATAAAAACAAAATGTAAATCAAAGTGCAAAATTGTTTTTATATGTTTGTAAACGGATCAACGTTTAGCATTTGTTACGAACTCTAAATCCAGTGGCGAGATATATTAGCAATGATTTAGAAAGGATAACATTGTTTTCCATGATGTAAAATGAGAAACCATTCCACTTGGATGAAATAATCTACCATTTACGTGGCGAGGGTCATGATGCGTCATGGCTCGCCTATATGGCTATTTGGGCTTAACTAGGTCCCAAGGCATAACAGACCGGGTTTTTAGATTGCTGTATATCCAGAAGAGCCCATTGACTTTATTACCATCAAACAATGATCGGATTTGTATCCACAAAATATACATACCATATGTCTATTTATTTATTTATAGCTGAATGTTTATAAAGATACTTGTTGTCTAATATCATATAACAGCTAGTTTGTAATTTTTTTTTAAAATTAATGCAATCACTTACGGGACTTTAAATAAAAAAAAAAGAACTAAATATGGATCCTTAATTTATTAAGCAAGCGAAATGGCCTAAGCGGATCTGAAATTCTGGATTTTAGCATCAGCAACTACTATATCCAGCTAAATTTTTAATTACCCTAAATCCTAAACCCTAAACCCTAAACCCTAAAACCAATGAAAAACCTAATTCAACAAAAAAAAAATTTAATAAAAATAAGGCAGATTGGTACATTAATTTAGGATGCGACTGTACCTTGAATGTATGCTATACATATAAAAGAAATAAAAAACTCAACTGAAAAGTTTTCTAGACTAATAAAAGAAGCAAAACAATAAATAAACTTTGACAAATTCAATAGAAAACAAATAGGCCAAATATTGGTACATTTTTTTGTGAAGTAGGGAAATGAGTACATTAATTGTTTATTTGTTTGTTACTTAATTGACCATTCTACAATTCGACCTAATCTCCCCTTTTTTCCCAGTCAATGGCGTAATAGCCCCGAGCTTCGCCATTGATATTGCAAAATCGGAGAAAAATGCAGCAGCATCCGTGCTGTACTTTGTTACTAAGTTGTCCTGTGAACCGCCATTGAACAGTTCTTGGTCTGAATGAAATAAGCCCTGTTTGGTCACCAGATCAACATAGTATGCATTGTCGAATGAGTTTGGGCTCTGCACGTCAATAGGTGCAGGATTACTGTCACCGCCAGACTGGGGGCAAGTTTGCTGACGTAAAGCAGCAAAGCTGGCATTAATGTTTTGATCATTGTAGATACGGTTGCGGAAGAGAAGGCAGCGACTTTGCCCGATAGTGTGGGCCCCTGAGAGAACAGTCATGTCTTGTGCACTTAGACCTTTTGCAGCAAACATTGAGATCAGAGTGGAGAGACTCGACGACGGACCAGGCAAGTCTGAGTTTGCGCTGCGCAGGCTAGCAGTTTTTGCATCTCTCCTGCCAAGGGTGACATTCCACATGGGCCCTCCAACCTGCATTTATTAATAATTGATAATTTTTAAGATCAATATAGTACACTAATTATTCTTCTTAAGTTTTTAATGGATGCATTTGAAATCAGTTAGTTATAATACGCACCAAGTTGACACTGTCACGAGCAGCAAGAGCAACAATGTCAGCGCAAGAGACAGTAGCACGGCAAGATGCTTCAACTTGCGTTTTTATTGCATCAATGACCTCGTATCCACGAACCGAGTTTGCATTGGGCGCTGCAGTTTTCTCTCCAGTGAAGGTCGGCGTATCATCCAAAAGAATGCTTGCATCACATCCCTGCAAGGAAAACACAAGTTCGTACTCATTCAATACATAGGAATACATAGGAGGCAACTCCGAGAGAAATCAGAAAACTATATACGTACAGAGGCAAAGTAAATTTTCTAAAAGAGATATTTTGTTTACTATGCATCAAATGACAGTGAACTTACCTGAACAAAACAATCATGGAAGAAGAGACGAAGAAGGGAAGCAGCCATTCTGGTCTCGTTGGCAATCGCTTGTGACACAACGGACCGCACGATTGTTTGCAGATTAGGACATGAGTTTTGATAGAAGGTCAGGGCCAGCTGCCCTGGCTGCCCATGAACATAACTAAAGAGAAGGCAAAGTACTAAAAATGTGGGTAATCTGTAAGACATGAGAGCCATGGAAACTTATATATGGATTTAGGAGAAAGCTTTGGATATTGTTTGGGTTAGAGATATACATCAAATGATGAGAGTGCACCTTATATAGGAGCGTCACAGTCCAACGAAATTTGGAATGTTGACAGTATACGAAGGATATTTATTGGATTTGACTTTTAGTTAATTCGCAAGTTTAGAAATCAACTAGACTCATTTTTAAATTTGTGTTCCCTTTGTTTCTACTTAATCATTCTGCACCAACGGGTAAATATGAATTAAAAAGGATTAAGAAAAGGATAGTCAAGTATTGATGTATGTTATTTAGGAAGACTTGCTCGGTGGTTGGTGTCTTGGAGACCTGGATGGTTGTGGGTTTATTGGGAATAAAGTTGCCGTTTCGGACTAAATATTAATCAACGAGGTATAGTTGACAAACTATGCCAGGGCCTATATTCATCCTCTGCATAATGTGGTACAGAGAACAATCTATCGGTTGGATTGGAACATTGATGATATTATATTTCTGTCAATATTCTAATCAGTCATCGAAGTTAACAAATTTAAACGTGCTCCCGACTCAACAGGCATATGCTAACCTATTAATTAACGGATAGAACTTACAAATTACTCCGTTAATCTTCGTATGGAAGCGGATCTTGCGAGCGTAGCAGTATCATTAATTCTACAAGGAATCACAAGTTGAAGCCGAAAACCCTGCGTTTTCCACGACCTAAAACCTTCAGACCTTAATAAAGTATTTCTTGGTGCTCTCTATCTTTTCTCTCTTTAAGTCACTATTTCGTTTTTTTTTTCTTCTGATGGATAGAGAGAGAGATATATGGATGGTTTATATAAAACCAATGCACCTATTCATAAAGGGTCTGCACCTTTTCATAATGGGTTAATATCTCTTCATAACGGGTCAGGTTTTGGATTCGGGTTTCCCATAATAAGCATACCAATTAATAAATCCAACATAACCCAACCAAGTCAGTACAAATTGGAAAGTACATTTTAATGTTCTATGATATATTTTATTATACTTGGTCTTCTTATCATATTTACTTGGTTGAATGGCATGTTGGATTTATTGCCAACCTCGTTGGATTTAATGCTAACGTTGAGCATATATGTAATCTAATTATGGATTGTTTACTGTCATATATGATTGTTAATTAAAGTGATCAAATAAGGTAATAGACAATTAATATATTCATTAGGATGTGGTCCATAAATGTGTAGAACAAGTTAGGCAAAGATCAAATCATTGATGGACTGATTCTGAAATTTGCAATTAAGAAAACCGATTCTCTAGCTGTTGCACGGCTTTGATGCAGTTGCACGCTTTTTGATGCACATTTTTTTAAGTTGGCATGTGGCCAGAAAATCGGTTTAGGGTTAGGGTTTGGCAATATGTCGCCTCTACATCTATATATATAAGGATTGGTCCCCCAGGCACAAGGTAACCAAGAAAAGCACAGAAACTGAACATATGTTTTTCTCTTAAGAAAAATACAGTTCTGTGTGTTTTCTCTTCTTCTTCCACCATCAAAGAATAGAGAAGAGAAATCCATTAGGAAAATTTGGAAAAGATTTCTCAAGGGCCACACCTTGCTGTCTTGGAAGACTTATCCTTGACCCGACGACAAAAGGCGAGAAGGACTTTTTGCCATTGAAGACTTGTCTCGTGCTCACGGAGACGGCTTACTCTACAAGGCTTTGGTTATTCCATGACAAACAACATGGAATCAGGTATTATGTTCTGCACTTATGATTTATGTTTTGGGTCTCTTTGGCATAGGACGATCCTTAAGTTAAGGTGGGGAACTGTTTCTCCTTCCCCAGGGTGTAAGTGTTTGACTTCTAGATGAGATGCAATTGTTTAATCTCTAGATAAGGCGTAATTGTTTGGCCTTTATGATTCCCCAACATGGCAAGCTTTATAGCTAACTTTTCAACATTTTACTCTATCTGAAAATTTGAAAGATAGATCGACTTGGAGATGGTTTAAAAATGATACATTTACGGTACACTCTTTTTATAAATGGTTGAAATATGGGGTTCCTAACAAGGAATATGATACAATTTGAAAGTACCATATTCCTCTTAAGATTAATTTTTTTTTTATGGTTAGTAAGAAGAAATAAAATTCTTACTAAGGATAATTTGGCAGCCAAAGGGTGTCAGGATGATCTTACTTGTATTTTTTGTGATGAGATTGAAAGTTCAAATCGAGCATTTGTTTATTCACTGTTCTTATGTTCATGTCATCTAGAATTGGATTACTTCATTCAATAATTTTACTTTTCACTATTATACTTTAGATGAATTATGGATGATAGATGCAGTTATACCTTTAAAAGATAGATTATTAGTCAAAATGTTAAGGGGTGTTATTTTATGGACAATTCGGTTGGAAAGAAATAGGATATGTTTTTATGATTCCAATCCATTATCAATTAAGAGTATAGCTACTAAAATTATTTCCTTAACTAATTTCTGGTGTCAATCTAGAGTTAATGATTCTCTTCTTAAATTAAGTCTAATGATGCCCTATGATGTTAAGGACCTACCAGACATGTTAATGGAGGAGGGTAGCAGTCCACACACAACTCAGGTGGTGGACCTTATGCTATCAATAGGCAGGGAGGATTCCACAGAGAAAGTCAATTTGCATAATTCTAGAACTGGCAGCCGCCAAAAACCAATGTTTGGAGAAGATCAAATTGAAGAGGATCAAATTAATTGAGAGGAATTAGCTTGATTATTAGTTCTTTACTTGAATTGTTCTTGTTAGTTTGTTTGTGGATTCTCTGGGTTGTCTGTTATGTTAGTTTTTGTGATTTTCAAACTAATATCATTTTGTAAAATTTGTAATACTCTGTGTTTGATATTGGTACCTTTTTGAGTATCATGTTAGGCATTCTAGTTTTTCTATATGAAACTGGTGGATATTTTCACAACTTTTCAAAAAAAAAAATGTAGACGTACGGCCAGGTTTTCGATTTCTATGCAACTTCTAGTGTTCTATAATTGTTGTTTCTGCACAATATATATAGACGACATTTTATACGTCAAATTTCGATTTATTTTCGTACTAGGCAGATGAATCTCAGCAGTTGAATTTACAACAAGAAGTTAATTACAAAAGCTGAATATTCACCTTAAATTATCGCAACTCAATTTCTTTTCCTACATCTTAAATTTGTTTCATTTGATCATTGAAAAGTATATATACGAGGTTAGATTTATTGAAAAATTTTCATTTAATGTTGTCGTTTTTTAAATTATATATTGTTACTTTTAAAATGAATGTAATTAATATTGAAAAACAAGATCAATTTGTCTTCTTCTTTTGAATTAGGGGTGGGGGGAAGGGATTTGGCAGTTGCTGTCGAAGTTTCTAAAAGGAACATAAAATGAAAGGAATGTGTATCCTCTGCATTAACTTAAAAAGGAATTTTTGGAGTTAATGAATCTCAACTATTTAATTTTAAACGGAGCTAATCCAACTCATGCTTATTATATAGGGGTCTTTAATATTAGTGTATATTTAATTTGCACGAATCTTAAAACAAATTGGATGGTCAAGATTCATTAACTCAAAAGATTCCCTTTTGAGTTAATGCAGATGATACGAATTCAAATGAAAGAGAGTTGGGGTCAAGCCACCTCTTATTTTTTTCAAACCCCTATATTGTTATAACAAAATATTTCTCTCATTCGGATTTAAAATACAGAACATCCCACATCAGAAGATACGTAACATTTGTCACTTGACCAAAGACTGGTTCTTATCATTTTCTCTTCTTATATTTATTTATTTAATTAGTACTCTCAAATGTTGCTACACTAATTTATTAAGTTTGGAGTAGAACTTGTTCGTAAGTTCACCAAGCACCTTGATGAATTCAAGTCTAAAATCCATCAAATCGACTTCAAATGATGAATCTAGACTGTTGAAACCCACCTACCTTACGAGTGATGCATCTATATGTAAAAAATAATAATTTTGCATAGAGTCAAAAGGTAAAAAAAAGTTCAAAAAATGAATGCATTAAAATTAATTTATTAACCTTCTAATTTTGACCGCTTGATTTTATACTAAATTAATTCGAATGTTTAAAATTTTCACATGTAGATACATCACTAGTAAGATGGATGGGTTTCAATGTTAGTTTGTAATAATCTAGAAGTCAATAATACGATAAATTATCATAAAACTTTGTTCATCAATTGAATGTTTATATCATTTTGTTGCCTTGAGTATTATTGCATTTATTGATTATTTCGAGTTCATGACTGAAATTGTGAAACTCCATAATATAGATGATATATACTCTTAAAAGGTCACTGACCAAGGTAATTAGCAGGAACACTAATTACCGCTATAAGGTTAGTATGTGGATTAAAAGATGGTTAAGTTTTACAAACCACCTGACACGAGATGTCATTTTAATCACATAGATACATGTTCTAGGAACATGGTATTTGACAGACCACGAATGAGACATTAAATAGAATTGTGTTCGTGTCATTTATGTTTTCATTCAGTGTCACGTTCTAAAGTATGAGGTATTTATCGTTTCCACTGAGAAATATGTATGTGTGATTGCTATCTACCGCTGTCCGTAAAAAACAGTCATAACGATAGCATTCCCATATGTATAGCTTAGCTGAGGAAGTGATAGTCTACCAAAAGTACTATTTGTCCCTCGTATCTCTATACGAGCTATAGCATCACTGGGCCCCTTGGTAGAGTTAGATTATCTGCATGCGGTATAATTACAAGAGTAATTATATTTGATAATCTACTCAAGATCAAGAAAAGATACAGTTAGCAAGGATGACACACATCTACCTTGAAACTGATCTGATAGCTATGAGACAGAATAACAGACACAAGTAAATAGTTTACTGGATCGTGATATTGTACAGTACAACATCATCTATGTAATTGGATGGTCATGATGTGTTGCCAGATACCACTCATGATTATAGAAGTTAAAACGGTTTTAACTCTGTTTACCAACATAACACAGATCCTATTGGGTCACACCATATAGGAGCTAATCGGAGAATCTTACTGATTAATTATAAATTGATTATAATTAATATTAAGATGGTTATAATTAATTATACGTGATATAATTAAATTATAAATGTCATATAAAATGACAAGCAGAAACAACGGTTAATTTATAAACGTACACGTTACGTTGTATAAAAGTTACCGAACGACAACCGAAACCGAACCGTGAGAAATATAATTGTTTGGAACAATTATATATATTTGATTTGGATTTTATTATTAATTAAAACCCTTGATTAAAATTAAAATTAAAATCCAAAACAAAATATATATATATATATATATATATATAAATGAAATCACTTGATCATGTCGGCCAAATAAAATCAATTGTATTTTATTAATGAAATTGAATTTTATTTGATGTCGGCCAATCAATTGTATTTGATTAATGAAATTAATTTGCATGTCGGCCAAAGCAAAATAATCAAAATATATATATATAAACAAATCAATGTCGGCCATGAGATGCAAAAATTAATTTGATTTGTTCACCTCTAAACCGCCACAATTAATGGCAATTTTGTAATTATGCTAAATGCCAAGGGCATTTTGATCATTTGCAAAACTGCCACAAATTGCTATAAAAGGAGAGGTGAGGGAAGAGAGAAATTACTAATTCACATATATCGTATCTGATCTGTCTGATTGATTCGAGTTTCTATTTTCTCTCTTTCTCGGTTACGGTTTCGGTGAATAGTGTTTTTGCAGAATTCCGCAGTTTACGGTATTTCTGGCAGAAGAAATAAACTGCTCTCCGATTAGTCCTGGTGGATAACCGATAGAGGTATCACACGTGTGATACTCCGAGTCGATTCCTTCCCTGGTGTAGCTCTTCTCGCTCGGTCTGCATTCCAACTGTGATTTGGAAACAAGGTATAAACATGTTATATTAATCTATTTAATTGATAAATAGATTTAAAGCTTTAGAAAATCAATTATGGAGTAGATCTGTAAATAGGATTAAATGGATCTTCCTGATTCATTTAATCCGTAGCTTAAGGTAGATGTAAAATTTTTTGTTTTACTTTTTCCGCACCTTAAGCTAAATCAATGGGTTTGAATCGTCAAAAACCCAACATTCAACCATTTGAATTCGTCATTTGAAACCAATTTGACGGGTTTTAGACTTAACTTCACCAGAGCTTGGTGAACTTAAGAACACCCTAATTCTACTCTTAAGTTTGAAGTTTTTTCTTGATGTATTTTTTTTTTGTTCTCTTGAGTGGTAGATGAAAGAATGAGATCACAAATACTGAACCTTACCATCATAGTAATGGAGTAATCGATAAATTATTTCTTAAATATGTTATTATCCATCTAGAGATAAAAGACGAGTGTAAATGTGTAATGCATGAGAACATTTAAAATAGTAAAAAAAAATACTATCACTTAATTCTAACATCTAGAGATAAAAGAGAGTTTCTTTCATCTTGTTCTAAAAGAAAAATTCCATCAATCATTTTTAAGGTGGACTTTGAAAAGGCTTTTGACTCTGTCAGTTGGTGCTTCCTAACCAACTTGCTGATAGAAAGAGGTTTCCCGCCGAGATGGGTCTCAGTGGTACTTCTCATTCTCAAATCTTCTTCTTCAGCAATTCAGGTCAACGGAAATTTGACGAATTTCTTCCAGCACCGGAGGGGGCTACGGCAGGGTGACCCTTTGTCTCCAATGTTGTTCATTACGGTTGCGGACTCACTGAATTGGTTCATACGACGATTCACATAGTACCTCAACCAATTCAATATGCGGACAATACAATAATCATTGTTGAGGCTCATCCTCGGACTCTGAGAGTAATAACAATGATTCTATCCACTTATGAGAGCCTATCAGGACTAAGGATAAACAGATGAAAGAGCTCATTTGTGCCTATTGACATTCCAACAAATCTTGTGGGGGTGATTCGGTCTATTCTGGGATGCCCGGAGGAAACCCTGCCGATCAGATACCTGAGTTTGCCTTTATCTGCTAAGAAACCGCGCAGGGAGGATTTCCTAGCTTTAATTGCGGCAGTCGAGGCCAGGGTGGCAAGTTGGAAATCTTCCTTCCTTTCATTTGGAGGGAGGCTGACGCTTATCAAATCGGTGCTCTCGACAGTACCATTACACTTCATGCAAGCACTTAAAATCCCGAAATGGGTATTCCAGAGAATCGATAGGATAAGAAGGAACTTTCTTTGGAAGGGTACTCAACCTTGTAAACCGATTAATTGTTTGGTGAATTGGGAGTTAACTTGCGCACTGAAAGAGGAGGGAGGGTTGGGGATCATTGATCTTCAAACTCAAAATGAGGCACTGATGAATAAATGGTTGTGGCTGTTTCAATCAAATAATCACAGCAACTGGTCGGCAGTGCTTACACATTTATATGGGATTTAGCGGGCGTCTGACATTGGGACTGAGGCACACCATTCATTCTTCCTCAGGGACCTCAAGGGAATGATTTCTTTTTACATGGCAGCAGTATCGTGTCCTGTTGATAACACTGATACCGAATGGATTCTTGGCAAAAGTGGCAGATTTTTCACGTCTTCGACTTATAGGATGCTACACTTAAGAGGTATCTCCTGTCCTTTCCAGAGTCGACTGTGGTCAACTGAAGCACCGCCGAAGGTTAGGGTGTTCATATGGGTTCTCATTAAGAATAAACTTTTGACTAGAGCAATGCTTCGGAGAAGGGGATGCCGGGTACCTGATGGATGTGCCCTATGTGGGAGCAATATGCTCGATACAAGCAGGCATGCACCTATTTTGGGAATGCTCAGTTTCGCAACAGGTTTGGGTATCCTTGATCACCATATCTAATCTTGATTAATACTGTGGGGGTGACTAACCACATTCAACTTTGGAGTGCGGTTCAAGCTTCGGTGAATAGTAATTTGAGGAAAATTTGGAAGACAGCCTGGGCTGCGGGATTATGGGCATTGTGGCGTGAACGCAACAACATAATTTTCTCTGACAAAAGAAAATCAGTCAGGATCCTAGTGGCTAACATAGTGCAGGAAATAACAAGATGGCTTCAATACTGTTAAATTCTTTGAGGGACGATGGAGTGCACATGTAATTAAAATTACAGTGCCGGTAGTATTTACTTTTCTAGAGGCGTTGTAATTATGTAGTATTTCATTTAAATTTCAGTCAACATCAACTTTTGTAAATAATTTTTATCAATGCAAAATGCAAAACAGTAGGGATGGCAGTTGCCTCCTTACCATCAAAAAAAATTTATTCGTTGTGTTTTTTTAATTTGTTGAATGAGAGAGATTGCATGCAGATCTTAATTTCCTCATCAACTATATGTTGTCCCGTACATATTTACTTTTAATTTATTAAAAAAAAAAACATGTATTGCAAAAGAAAGGAAAAGAAAAATCAAAACATTAATCAACATCTATATAAATATCCAGCCTATTTAATTATTTGAGCTTAAATCTTACATAAATTATTTTTGTGCACAACTACACACTCAATATGAACAGAAGCTAGTTTTCATCGAGTAACGTGACATGGCATATGGAAAGACAAATGTTTAGATATAATCAAATTACCAGCTAGTTTTGCGTAGTTTCTGTTGGCCTAAATTTGACCTGTTATAATATATAACAAAATCATTTCGTTTCGCGTGCTGTGTGTTCGATTATTTCCCGTCTTTGTTTCCGCAATGTCTCCTCAGGTAATTAATACATATTCTATACGAATTCCTTTGTTAATTAATTTAGTTCAAAAAGTTATCGGTACATTCGTATAATTATGTAGTGAGGTGAGGATAATTATATCTGTATATATCTTGTCACAGTTTAATTAATGGGGCATCTTAATGGAATATTCATCATATTGCTGTGTCATTATTGGTGGGACAATTTCTAGACATACGAGCAATATTCGCGACACTGAAAGTTCTAAAAAATTGATAGCCGCTATAAAATCATTTCAAAAAAAATTGATCAAAATAAGGGGGAATGACCGGCAACTAAATAAGAATCAACATTTAAAAAATTAGTTCTTGTCTAATGATTTAGGTATTATTGTTCTTCGGGTCGTATTTAGAACTCGAATAAAAAATTCTTTAGATTTATAAATATTTAAAAAGTTCAAAAATTTGACCTTTATCTTTATCTAATAGCAACAATTAGTCTAATGACAAAAAAAAAATTCTGAGCATTAGAATACACTAACACTTCCAATATTCTTTTTAGTTAATTAATTAATTAATTAATTTTTATTTTCCTTCTTGAAAAGATTTTAGTAGAAATGAAATTTTCGAGTAATTGAATGTATTTTGATCTTATTCTTTATCTTTCATTCTACATAAAAAATAGATCAATACAGTTCGAGATTGAGTTAAATTGGATCCAATTAAAAACAAATTAAAAATGACTCTAAATTAAAACGAATCGAAAAGGTATAACTGAGACGATGGGGGAGCGTAATTTTGGATAATTGGATTGTAAAGGATTCCCACACGCCCCCACATTTTGTGCGCTAACGGGTGGGTTGGAGAATGTGGGCGAAAATGATCACATTCCGGATCTTGCATGGAGTTATGGTGCTAAATGTTTCTTGTTTATTTTTCTACTAGTTTATCTATTTTGCCGATAAATTAAACCGCTGGAATTTTAAAAATAGAGAGGTCCTGTATTATATAATAGTTATTAGAAAAAAATTTATATGTTAGAAATTTATTATTGTATTGTATACATATATTTTTTTTAAAATTTGACGACTTAAGTCTACATGATTAAGAAACATAGTGCGTTTAACACTTAGATTGTAGAATAGAGGAATAGACTCTCAACAAACTGTAATTTATCGATATACAGTTATCAACAAGAAACTCACTTCGAGTTAATGGACTTAAAATTTCGACAAATGCAAATACTTCGATTGATGAAAAGACTTTTGGTGCAAGATATAGTGTTACCTTCTATTTTTATTCGAACAACCAGCTGATATAAAAGCACCCATATATAGTAGACATGATTCGACATGGTTATGAAAACAAACTAAAAAGTTGAATAACAAACATTCAAGATATGTTAAGTACTTAAGTTGTGACATTATTATGAGTGCTGGAATTTCAGATGAAAAAATAATTCACAAATTAATTTACAAAAACTTATAGTTTATGAGTATGTTAGAAAATAGTTATGAAAACTTGCAGAATTAATGATGTTTGGTGGCATCTTGAAAATTATTGTGTAAAATGTTTTTGTTTTTTTGAAAGACTTGATGTTAGTACTAATTTTCTTATTAATAACTATAACCTGAACGAAATAACTATATTTCTTTATTAATTTTTTTTTTTTTTTTGCAAAAGTATGACAAAAATTAAAGAAAATTAAAAATCATCAAGAGAAAAGAATAAATTATAAAAGATATATGAAAAAAAATAATAATATACTAACACAAGTTTGTATATTATTTTCCTAGTACGATAAATTCCAATGGTGATTGGGGAGAGCAATAAATTTCATAAAACGAAAACAACAGAACGGAGGAAGCCGACTGATTGATACATGACAACTTAAAATAAGAAACAAAGAATTTTACTTGTACTAGCTGCCAGCTGGTATAAAAAGAAAAGGTACCTTCGAGGCAGCGAAAATTACAATTCTCATCTCAGTGTACACAGAAAATATTTTATAAGATATTTTTTTTGATAAAAATATTTTATAAGATATTACTGCAAGATAATTATTGTTGGTGACCATTTTTAGAGTGGAAAAAATGGCACGTCGGACCGGCTCCGTTACGGATTATGTGTTGTCACTCCCGTGTTTCGTACGGTGATCATTCGTATGGTGTGACCAATTGTTAGCAAAGAAGACATGGCACGGCATAGCACGTAAATTATCTTAGTCACGACATGGCACAGAACACGGCACGGTAGACACAGAAAATACGCCCAGTCATGGCAGTCACGATTCCAATTTCAAAAAAAGGTGGTCATTTGGTACAGTGCATTGAATGATGTCACTGGTGTGCGTCGACGTGGGAAGGTAGGAGCGCAAAAGTTGATTCAACAACTCATTATTTTTTTTACGGAAAGTGATTTGACAACTGCCGTATTTAGGGGTGTTCATTGGGTCTGGTTTAATCGGTTTTGAACCGAACTAAATTAGTTTGGACTAAATGGTTCGGTTTTTTTGGTTTAATGGTTCAATTCAGTTTGTTTTTTTTAAACTGAATTATAACTCGATTCGGTTTGGTTTGAAAATTTTCAAAACAGAAATAACCAAACAGACTGAACATTTATATATTATGAATTTGATCCGAACCGTCCTGGTTTATTTCTTAATATCCTGATTTATTTCTTAATCAATTGCTTTAAATACTTCATTTATTTCTTAATGTTCCAATTTATTTCTTAATATACTTTGGTTTATTACAAATCAATTGCTTTAAATAAAAAATAATAATGTATTTTGGTTTGAACCGAACAGACCAAAATAAAACTTTGGTTCGGTTCGATTCTGTTCGGTTACAATGCTAAATTGGTTCAGTTTGATTCTATTTTTGAAACCGAATTATAACTTCGGTTTGCCTAGTTCAGTGCAGTTCGGTTCACCGAACCGAACCGATGAACACCCTTAGCCGTATTGGTCTCATTAATTTTCCATTCACCACAACATAACTTCACTACTTAATTATCCATTCATCGGTGTAAGGTTATTTCACAGCAGAACTTTATTACTTTGCTTCATCATATTCATTTCCTCAAAAACTCTTCTCAATCATCTCTTTCTCGCAATCTCACAGAAATTGTTGTTCAACAGTACAATCACGGAAAAACTGTAATTCGAATTCCCTTTGATTTTTTGGCAATTTAAAGGTCAGAAATTTATTTATTTTATTTCAATTTTGTTTGAAAAAAAACAATTCAATATGCATGTCGGCATGGAAAAATAGAAAAAAAAAGTCCTTGAAATAATTATTCTGTAATTTTTTGTGATTCTTTTGCATTTAAGCTATTTTTAGTGGTAATTTTTTTTTTTTACTTTTGAGTCCAAAACGCAAATAAAATAGGGAAAACATTAGTAGAAAGTCTCCAAAAATTAAATAATTGTTATGTATGAATTTATAAGTGTAGGAGCACCTGTGTAATTTTTTTGTGATTGTTTGTGTATTTAAGCTATTTTAATAGTATTTTGAGTTCAAACCACAAATAAAATAAATAAAAACAGCAGAACATCCCAAACTATGCAATAATTGTTGTGCAACTATTTGTTGAAGGTTTAGAAGACAGCATATTAGTTTTATGTGATTATTTGTGCATTTAAGCTATTTTTGATGGTATTTTGAGTTCAAACTGCAAATAAAATTGAGAATAGTAGTAGAAAGTCTCAAAAAATGAAATAATTGTTCTATAATTGTTTTGTAAATATTTATATGCAGGTTTTCTAAAATTTCCATCACATATTTTCCTATATAACAGAATTATGGATCCAAATCAAACTTGGATTGACCTTGTCAATATTGTTGGTCGTGGGTTGAATGATTTGAACTATGTTGATCCGGTTGTTGGTGGTGCTAGCTTGAACCTATCAAGTGGTCTTCCACTGTGAGCCCCGCACTTGAAAAAATGTTCCAGTCACACCAATGTCGAGATCTTCTCATTCTTCTTCTGTTCTTCATCCATGGCCTCGACAACAACACAGGTAGTGGGAGGAACCAATGAAACACCTAATCAGCATGTTAAGAAGCCTAGAATCATTAGAGAGCACACAGCTGAATGCTGGTCAATCTTTAAAGAGGTAAAAGATGTAGAAAATGTTATTGTATAAAGTATTTGCTTAATATGAAAAAAGAATACAAGGGTGAAACCGGTACTGGTATATTTATCAAACATAAGGCCATGCATGATAAAAAAAAAGGTGAATATGTGACCAATGAATTTAGTACCCAAATGGTGCAAATCCAACTCTTTGTTGGCGGAGGGTGCTTTAGGTATGATCCTGATAAAGTTAGAAAGAGTTTAATCAAATACTGTGTGCGGTTAGAAAAACCTCTGTCAATGGCAATTGATCCATTTTTTTAAGAATTCATTAGGGATTGCCTGCACCTCCAATACAAGAAATCTTATAAAAAAAAGATAAGGGATGATTTGATGAACCAATTCTGGATCAAACGAACTGAACTTTACGATGAATTTAAGGAGGCCAAACATAAGGTAGATGTAACGTCTGACATATGGACGACAGGAAAATATAATTTAGCGCATTGTTCTGTGACCACTCATTGGATTTCAGAGGATACCAATATCTAGTTCTGGATTTTAAACAAAAGAATCCTTACTTTTTGGGTCCTAGATTATTCCCATGATACACAATTAATTTTTAATACATTTTGAGTGTACTGGATGAATATAACATACGTGACAAGGTATTTGCAATGGTGTTTGATAACATTGCTAACAACAACGCAACGCTTAGGCTTTTAGCTAATACTCTCCAACTGATGTGTTGGGGTTTTGTCGGTTCAAACCCCTTAATTTAGCTTAAGCTGCGGAAAGAGTAAAACAAAAAATTTTACATCTAACTTAAGCTACGGATTAAATGAATCAAGAAGATCTGTTTCATCCTATTTACAGATCTACTCCATAATTGATTTTCTAAAGCTTTAATCTATTTACCAATTAAATAGATTAATATGACAATTTAAACCTTGTTTCCAAATCACAGTTGGAATGCAGACCGAGCGAGAAGAGCTACACCAGGGGAATGATTCTCCACAGAGCACCAAACGTATGGTGCCTCTATAGGTTATCCATCAGGACTAACCAGAGAGCGGTTTATTTCTTTTGCCAAGAATATTATAAATCGCGGTTTTCTGCAAAAACACGAATTCACGAGAAAAAGACGAAAACTCGTAAACACGAATTTTTGGTTACTCAGTTTCACAAATAAGTAAAACTGAAATACCGCAAAATTCGGGAAAACACTATTCACAGATCCTGTAAATTTACTAATCAACAACCCGCAAGATTATACGTCAACTATGTATAACTTTTTTTTCTCAACCGAAACACTATTTGGGAGAGAAACCGAGAAAGAGAGAAAATACTGATTTGATTCGACACGAAACGATACGAGTGAATTAGTATTTTATTCTCTTCATGCATCCGTCTATTTATAGCCTCTAAAATGGTGTGAAAAGACCAAAATACCCCTATGACAAGGCATGCCACCTAGGGGGGTGAGGTGTTATGTGGATAGGATTGATGACGTGTCATCTCGATAGGATCGATGACATGTCATGCGGATAAGGACGAATCTAAAAAGACCCGAATGCCCTTGGCCCGAATACAAATAATATTCGTATAATTATTCTGAACAATTACATCTGTTGCGGTTGTTGATTTCGGTAATTTATACAACGTGTCCTGCACATTTATAAATTAACCGGTTAACTTTTATACAACGTGTCACACATGTTTATAAATTAACCGTTGTTTTTTCTTGTCATCTTATATGACATTTATAATTTAATTATATCACGTATAATTAATTATAACCATCTTATTATTAATCATAATCAATTTATAATTAATCAATAAGATTCTCCGAATAACTCCTATATGGTGTGACCCAATAGGATCTGTGTTATGTTGGTAAATAGAATTAAAATTGTTTTAACTTCTATAATCATATGAGACATCTGGCAGTATACACTATGAGTCTATGACCATCCAATTACACAGATGATGCTGTACTGTACAATATCACGATCCAGTAAACAATTTACTTGTGTCAATTCTTTTATCACATAGCTATCATATCAGTTTCAAGGTATATGTGTGTCATCCTTGCACTTAATCTTTTCTTGATCTTGAGCAGATTATCAAATATAATTGCTCTTGTAATTATACTGCTAGCATATTATCTTACTCTATCAAGGGGCCCAGTGATGCTATAGCTCGTATAGAGATACGAGGGACAATAGTACTTTTGGTAAACCATCACTACCTCAGCTAAGCCATGTATACCGAAGAGCTACCGTTATAACTGCATTTTACCGACGGTATGCATTTCTTAGTAAGAAAGATGAATACCTCATACTTTAGAATTTAACACTGAATGAAAACATTAATGACACGAACACAATTCTATTTAATGTTTCATTCAGGGTCTGTCAAATACCATGTTCCTAGAACATGTATCTATGTGATTAAAATGACATCTCGTGTCAGGTGGTTTGTAAAACTTAACCATCTTTTAATCCACATACTAACCTTATCGCGATAATTAGTGTTCCTGCTAATTACCTTGGTCAGTGACTTTTTAAGAGTATATATCATCTATATTATGGAGTTTCACAATTTCAGTTATGAACTCGAAATGATCCATAAATTCAATAATACTCAAGGCAACAAAATGATATATAAATAAACATTCAATTCATGAACAAAGCTTTATGATAAATTATCGTATCATTGACTTCTATATTATTACAAACTAACAGATATGTGATGGAATTTTTTTCACACAAAATGTGTCTGCCACATTCTAAACTTAATGGTCCATGCGGGCCTAAGTCTGAACCAATTGAGACACTACTTCACAAGTATAAGGAGGCGCTTAGGTTTCCCAATTCGAGTGTGAAGAAAAAGCAGAGCTTTACAGAGGTTTGCAACCATATGAATGTCCATATGGTTAAGATTCCTTCGGATGTCGATATCCGTTGGAACTCGACCTATCAACTTTTAAAGATAACTTTTAAAGAGAACACTGCACCTGAAACCAGCTATCGATCAACACCAGAGTAAAAGTGTGGCAGGCCAGGAATTTCAACTCACATTCGAGGAGTGGCGGTCGCTAGAGCATATGATTCCCTTCTTAGAAAGTTTCTATGTAGCAACGGTACGACTACCTCCCAGCTACACATCCACATCAAGCGCTCAATTAGAGAAGCTTGTCACCATTTTTGATTGGTAACACACAAATATCGACTTTGCGTGACAACAATATTTTTGTGGTTTGCATTTCAGTCGATACGTGACAAATTTCTCAAGTATTGGCAAGATGTCTCCAAACTCACGAGCATTGCAAGTTGCCTTGACCCGATGAAAATTTTGACATTCTGCAATTCTAGAACCAAGCCAAGGCCATGTTTCTTATTTTGGCATCCATGGCTCAAGACGTTTTTGTCACTCCGTAACTTTTGAATCGTGTTTCAGCGCGACCAATAAAGTTTTAACCGACAAACGGACAAGATTGGGACCATCTACATTTGAGGCCCTTGTACTACTAAAGAATTGGTACGATGTAGAGAAGAGGCTTCAGGACAGGTCATGGATACACATGCTATTGGAATTAAGAGAAGAAGCCAACACTTCGTGTGCTGCTTCATACAACCCGTATATGGACAATTACGAAGAATACGGGTTCCCTATGAACAATCAGAGTTGGGATTACTTGCACTACAATTCCTTATTCCTTTTTGGAATTAAAGCAGGCAGATGGATTAGGCTCGCTTAGCATCACCAAATTGAACACATGCTCTTTAATTAGTAACTTAGCTTCCTTTATATTTATGTTTTAGACTTCTGTTTTATTTGGATACTGTAATATGAACACTGGTTTATTTGAATGTCATGAAATGCCTGTAAGCTAGGCTTACTTTTTGTTTGCCATGAAATGCCTGTAGACTAGGACTTATTATATAATTGCCTTTCTCAATAAACAAATTTAAATAATGTTAAATGCGATCAAATGTGACCCGATCATGGCACATTTGGTCACGGCACGACTTGGTCACGGGATGACTTAGTCACACCACACGAGTCACGGCGTGACTCGTGTGCCGTGACCACTCCTTATAATTTTAGTCACATCACGTGAAAAATTAACTTGATCACGGAACAACACGTTTTTTCCACTCTGGCCATTTTTGTCTTGATAATCATTTAAGTAATTCAATATTCAACAAGAAATTATATCTTTTACCTACCCATACAAATAACATTTGGAACAATTTGTTCTTCAGAAAAAATTGTATATTGATGAACTATGCTCCGAAACCAGATAAGATGTTATAAAGTCCCCCAAAATCTTATGTCTCCCCCCTCTAAAATTTGTAAATTACATATTTACACTCCTAAATTTTAAAAATGCACAAATTTATCTAATTTATTTTAGACCCTAAACCATCTATTAAAACTCATTTTACATTTATAAAGTATACAATTTACCATTTATTAAAAAATAAAAATGTGTAATATTTCTAAGAGAAATATTTAATTTCCTAATAAGTCAGTTTTGCGAGCAAATGGTTCATTTTTTGTGGCACACACAAGCATATGCTTGAATATCATTATGTATGTGTCACAAGTAGAGAAATATGTCATTTGTCGTCGGAAACCTATCAGTTAGAAGACGAAACATTTTTCTTGCACTGACAATATATTTTAATTTTTTATAAAGGGTAAAATAAATATTTTATAAATGAGTAGGGTTAAAATGCATCATTGGTTTTGTGCTCCAACTATACTCCACATCTTTATCTTTATTCTCAAAGTTCAAATAATCGATCCGAACCGTTCAACATGATCTCCATATTGAAACGTGCTTAGAGACCATATTTTATATTTTTTGAATTTTTTTTTACTATTTGTTTAGGAGGAGGGTTCAAATGCACCCAAATGCACCATATCCTTTTTCTCCGTTTTCAAAGTTCTAATAGTCAATCCGAACCATTAGATGTGATCTACATATTAAGATGTGCTTGGAGACCAAATTTTACATTTTTTGAAATTTTTTTACTATTTATTAAGCCACTTTGAAAATCGCTGATTTGAATGGTCCAGAAAATATAAAATCAGCGATTTTCAAAGTGTCTTAATAAATAGTAAAAAAATTCCAAAAAATGTAAAATTTGGTCTCCAAGTACATCTTAATATATAGATCGCATCTAACGGTTCGGATTGACTATTTGGACTTTGAAAACGGAGAAAAAGAATTTGAAAGATATGGTGCATTTGGGTGCACAAAAATTTGGGTGCATTTGAACCCTCCTCTTTGTTTAGATATGTACAAAATCATTGTTTCTGGACCATCCAAAAAATTAATTTTGTACCTATTTACAAAAATAGTAAAAAAAATTCCAAAAAATAAGAGTGGGTCTATGATACTATGCATATCACGGGTTAAAATCTTAACGGTCGATCTGAACCGTTCAACATGATACTCATATGAATATGTACTTGCATACCAAATTTTATATTTTTGATAATTTTTTTACTATTTTTTAAGATAGATAGAAAATCACTTGATCTAAAAATTATGGACCATCCAAAAACAGCAATTTTCTACCTATCTTTAAAAATAATAATAATAATTTGAAAAATATAAAATTCGGTCTACAAGTACATATTCATATGAACATCATGTTGAACGGTTCGGATCGACCGTTAGAATTTTCAAAAGAAAAAATATTGATTTGTATTACAAACCAAATCGTGTTATGCATAGTACCATAGACTCGCTCAAAAAATAATATAAATTTTGGTCTCTAAGCATATTTTAATATGGATATCATATTGAGCAGTTCGGATCGATTGTTTGAGCTTTGAAAATGGTGATAGATATACGGGTTGGGTACAAAAGCAATGGTGTATTTTAACCCTACTTTATAATTTAAAAATGAGTTTTAATAGAAAAGTTAATTAATTGGGTAAATTTGTGAGTTTTTAAATTGAGAAGGGTAAATATGATATTATGAATTTTAGAGTGAGAAATACATAAAAATGAAGGTTTTGAGGGGTACGAATGTACGATAAAATCCTACCGTGGTTCACGCCGTACCTAATGGACTTATCCTAGCGTTGGAGCTTACTGTAGTCCGAATTTCGAAAGCCCATAACTAAATCCTATCCTAGCGTTCTGAATCTCTCCGTTAGCACATCGGGACTTGAAAACCAGACCGGGCTTATGTAGAGCAGGCCGACATTTTTATTTTTACCCCATTAAAAAATTATTTTAATAATAATAACCAAAGTTTAATAAAATTTTTAAAAATACCCCACCCGTGGAATTTTTCCATGGGTTGGAATTGTAATTCAATTTTTTTTTTTTTATAAAACAGAAATTTGTTTTTATTTTTTATTTTTTGTATTGAAATATTAGAAATGCTGGATATATTTCTTTGAAAATAGATGGAATACAATATAATTTGATTTATTAGAAATACTGTAACAAATAACCCGGATCAATATTTTTCAGGCCGGAATTTTCGCGGCTGTAAGAAAAATTAATATATTTCTTTATGTGTTATTAGAAAAAAATAAAAATGCTTAGATTCTGAGTTATTGATCCCGGTTCAAAAGTCACTTCTATGTAATCTAGAAAATATTGTGATCCTTCTAGGACATTTAATTTATAAAAAGTTGTCTCTATTTTGAGAATTCTTTTTGAATAATAATTATTAAATAACTTAAAGTTTTTATTTTTTTTCAAAAATAGATACAACTTTACATAAATTAAATGTCCTAGAAGGATCACAATATTTTCTAGATTACATAGAAGTGACTTTTGAACCGGGATCAATAACTCAGAATCTAAGCATTTTTATTTTTTTCTAATAACACATAAAGAAATATATTAATTTTTCTTACAGCCGCGAAAATTCCGGCCTGAAAAATATTGATCCGGGTTATTTGTTACAGTATTTCTAATAAATCAAATTATATTGTATTCCATCTATTTTCAAAGAAATATATCCAGCATTTCTAATATTTCAATACAAAAAATAAAAAATAAAAACAAATTTCTGTTTTATAAAAAAAAAAAAATTGAATTACAATTCCAACCCATGGAAAAATTCCACGGGTGGGGTATTTTTAAAAATTTTATTAAACTTTGGTTATTATTATTAAAATAATTTTTAATGGGGTAAAAATAAAAATGTCGGAGCAGCAGGTGCTATGTTGGAATTGGATTGTTATGGATAATATAAAAGCCCTAAAAATCCAACATGTATTAGATTAGGTTATAATAGCATTTGCTCCTGAACCTTCTATTTGCAACAATTGTTAATTGCGCTCTTAAATTTTAAATTCTGTTACATTCAACCCATATTAAATTTCAAAGAAAATATTAAACATTTTACAATTATTCCCGTCTAAAGAATTTCTTGGTTGAGTTGAGCCAGAGTTTTTACTAGCCTGCTATTGGACCACTTTATTTTGTTTCTTATACTAAATGTTATGCGATTGAAGAAAATGCAAAAAAATTTAATTATTAAGAATATATATTTTGGTCATGAAATTGATCGGACAAGGAAGTAAGGTTAAGTGAATTTTGTTTGTCAAAATCCGGAAAGCCGGAAAGGTCATATAACTTAATTATGTGAATTTTTTTTATATAAACCATAATTAAAAAAAATTATCAAACCTACATGATTACATTTTTTTTTTTTAACAAACACCATAAGAGCTGAAATGTCATTTCGGTCTTGAATATTTAATTATTTTTTTGGGGACTAAAGTGAAAATTCAATCCCAAGTATTTTCACAATTTTTCACCGTATTTTTTTCTCGAAATCTATGAAAACGGTTGGCACTGAAATAGCAATTCGGTCCAAAAAAAAGGGGGGGACCGAAATGGCATCTCGATTTCTATGATTTTTGTAAAAAAAAAAAAAACAAAGCAATCAAGTTGGTTTAGTAAAATTTATTTCTTTATTTATGGTTTCTAAAAAAAATTCTAATTATGTGGTCTAAATTAATAATAGCACGAGTCAAATACATTTTTTATAAACAAAAATCATTTCAACAAATTTCTAATAATATGTGATGTACCCTTTTAATTGAACTCATGATTCATTTACATGTAGACGATAACATTTAATCAAAAATTGAAGTATCAGTAAAAAATGTTACTTGTATATTCTAATCCAGTAGGCGTAGATTGTGGGTTCTAAAAAATCAGGTTCAATCATCCCTAAATTTTCGGCGTATTCGAGACGACAAATTCCCAACTATTGATGGCTTCTTTTGAATAAATATAATCCTGCCGCTGTTACGCTGTATACTTAACGATTATAATAACAACACTTAACCAACAAGCAAGCTCATCATGTTTTTGATAGCTGGCATGGGCCATACTAGCACGAACCTAAAAGGACTCATTTTCATGCATCCCTTTACCAATTATTGCATGCATATTATGCCAAACCTATCTGTATAATTTTTATCAAAAATAATAATTAATATCTTGCTATAAAATTCATCTACGAATGATGCTAAAAGAAAAAGAAAAAAAAAATCAAGAAATGACTTTACACTGAATAATTATTTTTTTTATTACAGGACATGATATGAACAAGAACAAATCGAAGAGCATCGCTTTATATTATCACCATGGCAATCAAAAATATACTAATCAACTTACAGATCAAAGATGTGCAACAATTTTTGTAATTTCCCTTTCAGTTTGTTTTCCTGCAACTTACCCTAATCTCTCCATTAGTCCCTGTCAAGGGGCTAATATTTCCCATCCTAATCATCCCCGAAACAAAGTCATTCGCGAAAATAGCAGAATTTCTGCTATAAACTCGCACAAATGCATCAGCAGCGGTATTATTGAACAACTCTTGATCAGAATGCAACAATCCGGCCCGGTTCATGATGTTTTGGTAGAACCCATTATCGAACCGGTTTGGGCTCTGAAAGTCGAGTGGGGCCATGTTGCTGTCCCCACCTGTCTGAGGGCATGTCTGCTGGCGGGTCGTGGAAAAACTAGGGTTTACATTGGCATCGTTGTAAATGTGGGTGCGGAAATTTGTGCAGCGTGCCTGACCGATGGTGTGGGCCCCTGATAGAGCGGTTAAGTCGCGAATGCTAAGGCCTTTGGAGCCGAATGCAGAGACGAGAGAGCTGAAGCTGGAGGATGGGCCCGGGAGGTTGCTGTTAGCTGCACTAAAGCTGGCAGTACGAGCGTCCCTACGCCCCAAGAGGACTGTCCAGTTGGGCCCACCAAGCTGCATTTAATGAATAAATTAATAGTGACAATACGGGAGCATATTACTTTTTATCTTTTTTTCTACCAACCAATTTTGCTTTCTTTCTTTTTTCTTTGGAAAAGAAATTGTATTTAAGTAGTAACTAATTGTGAGAATATATTCTCACAATTTATATATGATAAAGTGTTTATATGGTAAAGGTATATTAATATTAAAATTGGATTAAATAATCAGAATTAGGCCAACTAATTAATGTTAGGGGAAATTTCATGTATGCTTCTCAAAAAATTTTAAAATTACATATTTTTTCCCTCTAAATTTCATAATATCATGTTTACCCCTCTAAATTTTAAAAACACAAAAATTTACTAAACTTATTTGTGTTTTCTATTAAAATTCATTTTAAAATTATAAAGAACCAAGTTTATTATTTATTCAAAAATAAATATGCAGCATGTTTAAGAGAAATTTTAGTCTTCTAATTGGCACTGTTTGAGAACAAATGGTTAATTTTCTTACCTCTAATATACACACAAGCATATGTCTAAATGTAACTGTGTATTCGTAATAAGTTGAGAAATGAACTACTTGCCCTCAGAAACTGACAAAATAGAAGACTTATTTTTCTTACACAAGCTACATTTTTTTTAAAATAAATGATAAAATGAGAAATTTACGAATTCAAAATGAATCTTAATAGAGAAAGCTATAAATTGGTTAAATTTGTGAATTTTTGAATTTTTGAAATTTAAACGGGTAAATATCATGAATTTTAGATAAAAAAATAAGTAATTTTTGTGGTGGTTTTACATAGGAATCCACCGACTTTTGCAAAGCTACGACTGATATTTCAAAATTTTACAAGGCATGAATGAATATCCACCTTTTTTATATTTTAGATTGGCCCAAATTAGTATGAAGAAAAGACATTTCTCCTAACATACAGCCTCTCAGGAGAGCGACATGGTACTTTCATAGATTAGTGAAAACCTCATCTTTAACATGAAAAAAATGCACTTTTTGTTAGTTCACTACGGACTGTACTGTACCTATAATTGTATCTAGCTTTCACTTAACTACCATCACCAAGTGCTTTCATAGTCGGCATGCATGGTATGGATATAATTGCTTATAGCTAGGTTACTTGAAACACATGCAAGAATTCCCTTAAGGAAAACGTTTGGATTCTCTCCAATACCGAATTGAAACTCGTGATTTAGGTAGGCACAAGTCAATTATATATTATTTTTATTTATTTAATATTGAATTCTATAAGTCAGAAAATGAAAAGGGAAACTGGAAGAAGAAAAGAAACAAAGAGAGCACAAATGAGGACCAAAAGGAACATAATCATAATGAAGAAAAAAAAAACAGAGAGCATCAAAAGGAACATAATCATAATAAAGGTAAAAAAAATAAAACAGAGAGAACCAAATATCATTTAGGTACCTGAAAAAACCGAAAATTTTGGTAGCCATACTGAAATAACTGTTTTATACCATCGTCTCTAAGCAAGCATTAAATTTGACATGATACTAACCAAGTTAACGCCATCCTTAGCAGCAAGAGCAAGAATATCAGCGCACGAGACGACCCCTCCGCAGGATGCTTCAACTTGTGATTTTATAGAATCTATGACTTCGAACCCACGGAGAGAGCCGGAATTCGGACCAGCATTTTTTTCACCTTGGAATGTCGCCGTGTCATCCAAAAGTACCGAGCCATCACAACCCTAATAAATTAATTGTTGGAATTAATATTATGATACAAGTTCAAATTAGTAGCTTGGTTTCAAAATTGATATTATTCTCTTTATGTTGACCTTTTTATTAGTACTCAGTTTATACTTTTTGAATTTATTTTTTGAGTGAATAATTAGTAATAATAATGATGTGTACTATATACTATTAATAGAGTGACTACAATAATAATGATGACGACGCTAAAAGTTATTAGTTTTATGTCACTATTCATTTTATTAATACCATCTAACTTATACTACACACAAAAAATGTAATTGTTGATTCAATTACAAGATTAAAATTAAAGAAAACTTCTGGAGCAAAAGAGAAAAGGAAAACAAATGAAAAACCAGAGAGATACAGATATATATATATAATACATTGACAAAGCAGTCGTGAAAGAAGAGACGCAAAATGGAGGCGCCCATGCGCGGGTCCTGAGCTACAGCTCGAGACATGACTGATCTTACGATTGATTGCAAATTCGGGCAACGGCCGGCATAGAACATCGCAGAGAGTTGTGCATTGGAGGTGTATGCCAAGAGAGAAACAAGGGAAAGCAGAAGAAGCCCTCTGGCAAAAGCCATTGCTACCTATTGCTTGGTTTGCTTTTTAAGTTTGGAGATTGGTTATTGTACTGAGAGGAAATGTATATATATTGGCATGTGTCATTGTTTATTAACGAATCAGAAAGGTCCTTGAAATGAATCCGTTGCATGTATTGCAAATCATGCTAAGATTAGGTGGTTAAATAAAAGCTATTGGTTCCATGGCGTATGGACCCTACCTCTTTAATTACGCGTGTTCACAAGCGGCCAGTTGCTTCATTGATTTTGATTTTACTTCAAGTATAATGTTTTAAATAAAATATGTGACCTATATTTCATGTCTGTAGTTATAGAGTTTGGTTTGAGTTTTTTTCTATTATTATAACCCTGATTTGAACAGAGTTAATTTTGCTGCAGAAATATGATAATAATATATAAAGGAAAGGTGTCAAGTATCATTACTAATTAGTAGTATTTTGATGATTACTTTGGACTTTGTGATAACTATCAACTTTTGAGTAAATCCGTTAATAATGAAGTCTTTTGAGTAATTGCGTTTGAAATAGACCTTTGTCTGCATGACATGACATAAATCCTATTATGAGATATTGACATGCTAACTTACCGAAACTTTCAAAAATAAATATTAAAATCATAGCTTATCAAATAACTGGACAGTAGGGTTCATTTTCATTGTGTAGTTAACTAATTAATTTTGGTTCATTATTGGTTGTCAGAAATTACATACCCATCAAGCCTACAGTACGAGGTTCCAGTTTCTGGACCATCTTTGGAACATGACTCGACCCACATTGGTAAAAACTTAAATCATATCTGCGTTTATAATTTTTTTTTTCCTTGTTATTTAGTTGTGTTTCTGGTCGTCAAATAAAATGTGTTCCTATTTATTTATTTTTTGAGCCAGTCAATAACATCAATTGCGCAAGATCACCCGACCAGGTTCATTCAAATAAAGTTAGCAATCCGGGGACCTATATTTTTTCGTACATAATTCGTTCAGATAAAACATAGTAAAGTAAAAAAAAAAAAAAAAAAAAACAGAGAGAGAGAAGGGGACAATTTCAACATTGGTGTTATTTTTAAAATTAAATTAAATTAAAAAACTAAAAAAAAAATTAAAGGCATATAAATAACTAATGACTAAATTTCGTACAATTTAGTATTGTTTGATAAATCAATGAACGTTAATGTTGAACCATTCAATTTGAAATCACTTGATATAGGATGAAGCAAGTATCAAATTTCATCATTTTAAATAGCCATGATATGTGGATGATATAGAGTAGAACTAGGGTGTTCTTAAGCTCACCAAAGTGTTTGGTGAGCTTAACTTCAAAATTCATCAAATCGGTTTCAAATGACAAATCTGAACCGTTGGAACCCGACTACCTTACGAGTGATGCGTCTAGATGTGAAAATTTTAAACATTCAAATTAATTTAGTATAAAATCAATCGGTTAAAATTAGAAGGTTAATAAATTAATTTTAGTGCATTCATTTTTTGAACGTTTTTTGACCGCTTGACTTTATACTAAATCAATTCGAATGTTTAAAATTTTCACATGTAGATGCATCACTCGTAAGGTAGGCAAATTTCAACGGTTCGGATTCGTCATTTGAAACCAATTTGATGGATTTTGGAGTTAAGCTCACCAAACACTTTGGTGAGCTTAAGAACACCCTAGTTCTACTCGGATGATATATCATGCGGTAATGTTGATTGCTCATGCATCTCCAACTAATCACTAATTTTATAACTTTGCTTATTTAACTAATGGACTAAAATTATCATATCATCGCTACAATTGCCAATTATAATGTAAAAACAAAATATATCAAACTATTGAATAAGATACAGATTTAAAAAGAAAAAAAAAATGAATGAGAGGGTTGGATATTAAGCCACCCAACACTCTTTTCAAACTCATGTTATTACAACAAAGCATTTTTCATCCATCCGGATTTCGAATCCATCGCTTCCTAAATGAAATGTGTCTTTATCGCTAGACTAAATATTGATTTTTAGTTACTGATTAAAATTGAAAATTAATTACAGAGATACAAATGACTTGGTACATAATTTTGGTTTGAAGAAAGAAAATTACTTGATATTGTTTTAGGAACAATTGTATAAGTTACTTTTTTAGGAAAAAATAAGGGTCATTTTCTTACCTGATTGAATTGACGGTTATAAGGATTTTGTAACAGACTGAGGAAAAAAAAAAAGTTAATTTTCCCAAAACAGTTGAGCCAAAAACAGTAAAGAAAATGAGACTTCAAACAAGATTAAAAGAGAGGATAATAACAATCATAAAGTTAGGTATGTGGAGGTGGTGTCTTCTATCTGGTGAATAGTCCATGAGTTCCATCTGTAGGACTACAGCTGCCGCGTCACTTCGTCAGTCAGCTCAGAGACAATTGTGAAAGATTTTTAAGGCGGAAGAAACCATATTTTAAGATGAGGATGGTTGAAATGGTTTCATCATGTCTCTTTTTTAAACTTTAATAATTTAAAATTTAAAGCTTAAAAATAAAAATATTAAATGTGATCTATGTTGTTCTCTCTACGTGCTCATAAAAATTTATCTCATTTCAATTTTGTCTTTATGTGAATCAATAAGTTAAAAATCAATGTCTAGAAATTATCCACATTAGTACGTTTTTTACAAGTTCTTGATGACAATCAAAATAAAATTGAAATGTGATAACTTTTTATGAGCACATAGAGAAAATAATATAGATCACATCTAACAGTTTTATTTTGACTTTTAAGTTATAAATTTTGAATTATTACCGTTTTAAAAAATGGAGGCACAAAAAATAGAGGAATTTGAACCCTCCTCTTTTAAGATTGTAGGATTTATTAAATTCAAGTACATGTCAAAAAACAGATTGTAGGATTGGAAATATTTTAACTTGGTAAAATATAAGTATAGATATAATGAGAATCAAACTATATTTCAGCCTGGAAATGATTGAGGGTCAAACTAAGAGTAATTAAGTAATCATGTAGTGATATAAAAGTGTCTGTATGTATTAATTGAGCATTAAATTGAATGCACGTCCTAATCTAAAATTCTAAATGATTAAGTGTCGGTCTAACAATTTTATGATGTCAACTTTTAAGTTATGTAAATTTTTGATATATGAGAGGGACAATCTAACATTTAAGGAGCTGCCATTTGTTAACAATAGATATCGACAAGAAGTTTTTTTTTTTTAATCTTATGTATATTATAAAAGATTTCATCACTCTATGGATTTTGAATCTATAACTTTCTACATGGAAGTTACGTGTTTTTCCCACTAAATCAAAGGCAAATTCTTGACAAGAGGGTTATTTGGCACGTTTTGGTTGATAAATGACTAAATGAGCTTCGATGCCATAAACATTTTTCACGACTAATTTTCATTGAAGAATAGAAATGATGCTCTGATTCTAAATTGTCTATACACAATTACACATTTGCTCGCATTGTGAGAAAACAAATTTATTTGTCTCTACATGCGTGTATGTCCAATTGTCCATATCAATGAATTTAAGCAGAATCCTGATTCATTATTGGGCACGTATGTACAAAGCCACAAGTGTTGAATGTCGACAAACATATTATTTTACTATGTACTACACCTCTGCAATTTATTTTCTGGTGTGGTTATTTAAATACCATAATGGTGCGAGTCCCTAATGCTAGTTGTTCACCACACATTGAATGGTGTGCTATAATGGTCACAGAGGATCCTTGACTAGTTCAATTTAAACAGTTAGTGCATGCCTAAGCTAGGCATTTTCTGGTGTTTGCGTAAAATCCAAATTAATTGTTTGTTGTAACTATGTATATTACGAGCTAACTATGGAGTTTACATGAATAAGTAGCTGTCAAATGCATGTAGTTGGAGCTGGAAAGGAACATGTTTGGCGAATAAAGTGCTTATCTCAACATCATTAGTGACAAAATACAAATCACGGGCTCATCGGTTGGTTCATTTGGCGCTATCACAACTCAATGCACATGTGCTGTCCAGACAACGAAGCAAACCAAAACAAGTTTTGCTTATGCAAATTAACAACCGTAATATGCAAACAAAAACCGACCATAAAATAATTCGGATATTTAATTCTTAACTCGACTGACAATTACTGAATTTAGAGAATAAATTCTATCTGTCGGCTCCAATTGCTTATATATCGCCAACATGTCCACGTCAATTTGATAAGCAAAATTCCCAGAATTGTAAACTTCATACATATTAAATTTATATAATATTCATACATGACTAAACAAAGTGTGGAAAGTTTGTATATATTAGGTTTCAAGTGTGGACTGTAAAAGACTGAATTTAGACAGATGGACACTTGTTATCTGTAGGTTCTATATATTTTTTTCCATCAAGTGTCAATTATGCTGATTCAATATTTTTGTTACTTTGTGCATTAAAATGCGCACTGACATCTCAAATTCCATATTGGCACAGGCGCACGGCATAGACCAAACTCAGATTTTTCATTTTCCACTTATACTATAACATTCAGCCACACTAGAATGCCTAACAAGATTTTTCACTAAAACTGTATGAGACACAAGCTTAGCTAGACCAGTCGGTTTCAACAGAGATCTTGGTTGGTTCAGTTAGTTTCAGGTGCAAAAAAAACTTGACCTAACCAAGTAACAAATAGACTTGTGCACATGAATTCAGATTTGATCATTTTTCCATGATTGCAAAAAAATATGTTTAGGAAAGCCACTTTTTCAGTTGTAATCTAATATGCCTTAATTATATGCAAACAAGGCATTAGCAGGAGGTAAATAATTATCACTTTCTCATCAACATCAAGGGGCATGTTCAATCCAATATTTTAGACTGGGAATGGAATAAATATACCTCACATGCAGCGCACTCGAGAACATAAATTTTTCATAGTACAGAAATAGGCCATTCAAGTCGAGGAATAGTCCTGTCTATTCTTAGCTAGGATCAAGAAGGCCAGGTGGAACCCCCTGTGGATGATGTAGAACCACCTGCAGAGAATAAGCAATGGACCATCTAACAGAACTTTGAATTAAAAGAACAACATCCTGTAGTATCAGGTATTATTTCTGACATGTGCTACTCAGACTGTTGATTGTAGTTTAACTAAATTTTAGCTTAAAATACAACATCGAAATCAAAATTGTAAAAGCTTGGACAAACTAAGATGTTAGAAACATCTAGATATTTTTCTGTACTAAAATTTTCTCCATTTGGATGGTAAACACAACAAACTAAATATGAAGTTAGAATAAAAGTTTAGTACAAAAGACTTTTTTGTACAAAGTAATATGTTAGTGGACTTACCTGTAGCAAGCCCCGGCTGACTCAGTACCACAACCCGTATTGTAATCCAAGTAAAAAGTGATCTCAAGCATTACAACATGTGTTTTGTCACTGTTACAGCATTGGGAAAGAAAAAGAAATCATGCAACAAACCCAACTTGTGTTCTAACTCTGATAAAGCAAGTACAAGTTAGGGGACAAGTTGGGATGTCCAAACAAAACTAATGCAAACAGTATGTACAACCCGTGGTATATTTTGGACAAATTGCAAAACCCCTTCATTAAGTCTAAACTGAAACCCTTCGACTCTAAGTAATATGTAGCCTTTTTGCAATTTTGACTAATTATTGGATTTTTTTAGCAACTAACGACAATTCATCTGGGCCCTGAAAGCTGTATTGGTTCAATAATAAAAGACGAAGAATCATTTGCATCACCATGCCTTCTAGAACTCCAAGAGTTATCAAGATGCATATCATGCCGATCTAGTTCATCAACATGTTGCTCTGGCAATTTGATCACAATTTCCAGGGTTTTAACTACGTCTGACATCATGGGTCTAAGGCTAGGGTTAGATTTGGTGCAGAGTAGAACCACACTAATTACACACTCCAACTCAGCTTGATTGAAGGTATCTTTGAGGTCTCTATCAACTAGCATTTCGTAGTTTTTTGCTTCATGAAGCCCTCTGACCTGCATCATAATTGGAAATGAGGGTTGCTCGAGACAAAATTACACAATTTATTACAAATTGCACAGTATAGTTGGTTGAACTAAAATTGAAGCGAGTTTGCATAATTTGACATCATAGTCACTGAGCCGGCCATTAACCCAGCAAGTTGGCATAAATCCATCACTGCACCACTTAGGTACCATTCAAATACCTCAGTTATTTAAAGATGAAAATAAATTAAATATCTGAGGAATTACTGCCAATCTTTAGTAACTGAGGAAAGTTTGGCAACCCAATAACATGCTAAAGGCAGCATGCGCCTTTGAGTGTTTAATGATGCTGCATAATTAAGGGCTTAATGAGGGTCAACTGCACAAATAAACAGAAAACATAAAGCTAAACATCATATTTCAAATTAACAAAATGATCTATTATTTACCCAATCAAGGAGCATTCCCTTCTGAACTTGCCCATTTCCAGCGCTCAGGATCTTTGGACCCATGATGAGCTCCAACAAAAGGATCCCAAAACCGTACACATCAGTCTTCTCTGACGACTGGCCGGTTGACAGGTACTCAGGTGCTATGTGACCTATTGTACCACGTACCGCTGTGGTGACATGGGATTCTTGCCGGTCTAAAAGTTTTGCAAGACCGAAATCTCCAACCACAGCTTCAAAAAATTCATCAAGTAGTATGTTTGCCGCTTTAACATCCCTGTGAATTATTTTGGGGTTGCACTGTTCGTGGAGGTATAGCAATCCCCGGGCAGATCCCAGTGCAATCTGCATCCGCTTGGCCCAGTCAAGTGAAGGCCTACCACTATGATAATCTGAGTAAATTACTGGATTTATTAGTAAAGGAACAATTTAGTACACACCCCTAAAAAATTCAAAATACCACATTTCTGTGATGCAGAAAAGAGCAGCAAGCAGTGTCTACAAGCTGGAATGATTCAATACAAGGGGATACTAACTAAAATTTTCCTGGTACTAGGCCTGAACCTAATTGAATTAAATTTATACAAAATTTTCCTATTCCCAGAAAAAATGGTCCAATACATCTCATGTATCTGCAATCCTTGATGCGTTCGCCAAAACAAGTTACCAATACCCAAGCCAGTATTAATCCCATACCAGCTGGTATGCCAATTGGTACATGCTAGTATAGTAGTACTGCTACCACCTTTCTGGTACTTTATGTGCCAGAAAACAATAAAAACACTGCACAATCCCATAAAATGAGAAACCTTTCGAACCACTGCCATGTCAAGTACCAGCTGGCACACTACAACAGTACGACTAACTGTTACGGTTTCACTTCTGATACCTCTTAAACGATCAGCAACACTGCCGTTGGGCATAAACGGGTACACCAACAACCTCTCATTCGAGGTCATGCAAAAACCATAAAGACGCAACAAATTTCGGTGCATAGCCAAGCCAATCATCTCCACTTCAGTCTGAAACTGGACCTCTCCAGTGACATCTGGATTCTTGAGCCGCTTAACTGCAACCACAGTACCATTTCTGAGGGATCCCTTGTAGACCACACCAAATCCACCTTGCCCCAAAATATTTTTTGAATTGAAATTATCAGTGGCCAGTTGGAGTTCCCGCAAGGTGAAACGAGTCAGGTGACCCATCTCAAATTCATAATATTGATCTGAAATGTGAAATATAAATGCTATGAGTTAATATTGGCACCTAACACCTCATGAAAAATAGGTATTTGGTTGGCAAGAGTTGTTAAAGATATGAAGAGGTAAAAAGAGTTCATGACTCTCAGTTTGCACACATAAAGTAACTTTCAGGGTACACAAGTGACATATTATGAAGAAATATCCAACCATTTGCATAAAGAAGTAGAAGGCAATTTTTTTAGATGTTGCACACTACAAATAATATTGTATACACTGTGCAGGGTTATGCATGATTTATTTTCACTTTTAACAGCATGCAAGATTTCTAGTTTTTCATGCTAACATGAAAATATCAATGATTTGAAGGTCTATAATAGTCAAGGCCTCAAGGGTCCAATTTGAGAGTAGAATAATTGTCCGCATAAACCTACCAACTGAAGCAAAAGGAAAACGCCATCTACAATAGCATAGCCAATACATGAGCAACAACACCGCAGCAAGTGCCAAGGAACAGCCTATGCTCGCGGAAAGGCCAATTTCTAGCTGTTTGTGATGGCTGGATTTTGCAATTACAGTTGTGTTTCTGTTTGTGTCTGTATCTGAAAGAAGAACAAATAATTAACATGAGTAAAGAATTACGGTTTCCTGTTGTTATGTATTGAACTATCTGTTTCTATAAAGTGTTCACAAAATGTAAGAGATTTCACCATTAGTGACTGATGCATGGATATCCTTACAACCACGTAAAGTAGAAGAATTGCAGAGAAATATATTTCCTGCAACACTGGTAAACATTTGAACTATCTTAACGACAAACATTGAAAACAACTTATAATTACAATAAACCTCATCCTGGTTTTGCAAGGGAAATACTTTCTTGGCCAGAAACTTTGAATCCTTTCAGAAAAATTCAACAACAAGATAAATTAATTAGTACACAAGTATTAACAGCATGTTAATGGTAATGGACATGAGTGCACGACTGAACTTGTAGTGATTCAGTACCACTGCTGTAAGGCAAAAGAAGAGCAAATTTTAACTAGAGAATTACAAGTCCAAACTATTACCACCATTTTTACTGCTAACGGAGATGCCTGAATTTATACGGTTGTACCAGACACCAAAGACAATTTCAACCACAAAAAATTGGCAACAGTGACAATTACATAAATGGCCGAGAAACAGAAAATAGGAACAAGATGAAACTAAAATCAGCACAAGAAGTCTGATAACCGTTCCAGAGGCATACCTGTAATCAATAGCAAGAATTTTTGGAACAGGTCCACTAAGATTATTGTATGATAAATCCCTGAAAACAAATGATATTCAAGTAAGCTTCCCAAAAAAAACTGTAAACAGCAATAAATTAATAAAAGGAGGCAGCAAGAGAGCAACAGAGGATTTACATACAGGAATGAAAGACCTGAGAGATTTGCAACTGATTCAGGAATGTGACCTGATAAGTTGTTCCTGTTTAGCCGCCTAACAATCAATTGGGTAACCTATCAGAACTAAATTTCATCACAATATTCTAATTTAAATGAATTGCTATATAATATTTTGAAATGAACTTACAAATAACCAAGCTGAGTCAATTGCCCCAAAGAATCAGGGATTTCTCCGGTGAACTGATTGGTTGAGAGATCAAGAGTTATAAGTCCTAAAAGCTGTCCAATTTCAAAAGGAATAGGTCCTGATATTTTGTTGTTATGTACCAACCTGGAAAAGAGAAGGGCAAAAATTATGGTTTTTAAGCCATGGGTCATGGCCACAAACAACTGTACTGACAAAAAGTAGTACAAAATCAAGAGAATCCAAAATCCTCTTCTCCCTTTCTTTCTTTATCAAAGATAGTGATACTTATACCATCAATTCCATTTTCATGAAACATCAATCTTTGAGTAGATTCTGCTGGTTCATTTGTTTGTTTTATTTTTGTTTCATCAGTTAAATGTTTCTTGTGCAGGGAAAAATGGAAGGAAATAGGAAAAATAAGAATTAACAAGTACTCACAAGGTCTGTAAGTGGCTGAGATTGCCAATACTTGGTGAAAGAGTTCCCGACAGGCCCTTATTTGCCATGTCCCTACAAATAAAAGCATCACCAGTTAAAATCTTGCACATCTTTCTTTATTGATTGACTGATTTGTTTATTTCTTCAGCTTTGATTATATTTATGTATAATTGTTTGTTTGTTCATTTACTTAAATATTACGTGTTTGTAAATTAAAAAATGATGATGGCCCTTAAACTACAAATAGACAGAGCACTAAAAGCACTGCAGACATCAAATGTAACATTTCTTTCATCCAGTAAACCTGATTTTTATCTAGTAGACCTTTGTGGCACATTTTTTTCTAATATTAATATAATGTTTTGACTCTGATACCTGTGATTATGTACTTATCAGGACTCCTTTTATGGGTCTTATTGATCAATAAGCAAGCAGCAGTACTGAATTATATCATTTATTTTTGTTCTTAGAAAGGCGGTACATAATAAAACCTGTTTCGTTCATACAGAAACAACCTTTCTTGCCATTCTATTAAAAAAAAAAAAATGCATCAATGCCCCAGGATAAGGAACACTAAACCTCACCAAGCAAAATAAAGCACAACAAACCTAACCTAGCAACAGATCAACAGTTCCACCACACCTCCTTGGCTTAATACTGAATTAGATAATATACGTAGATGAAACAATAAAACGAAAAAGAGACGATACAAGGATTTTACGAAGCCATCAGAGGAGCAGCTAACCATGGACCAGGTGCATGGGTCCACAGAAAATATATCCCACCCATCCATGGCTCTCTCTTCATCAACCATCTTGCTTTTAACTGACATCAGCGCAGCCACTGCTCAAAACACACTCCAATAGTCACATACCTTGGAAAAAATTCTAAATTTTGCATAAAGCCCGTCAATTTCACATATCCTCCTTCAAAGTTCTTTTTTCCACGATAACAACTCTAATTTACTACATTTGCCCAGCTCTATTGCCTATTGGGAAAAATCCATTTGGTCAGGAAAATTATTTTTTCCTTTTTCATAGTGCATCTTATTTTAGATTGAAAAGGTAAGAAATGGTTTTAATCGGCCGTCTATTCCCCTAGAGAGAGAAAAATAAAAAATAAATAAGGTAAGCCGCGCCCAATTTCAGTAACAAAACTTTTGAACATTTTCGAGCACAAATGCAAAAGAATTAGTCTGAATGAAACACAAACTGTAGATGTACCTTCATAGTTGAGGCCTTTGGGAGACAGAGGGGGGTCGGAGGAAAGGAGGAGAGGAAAAAGGGAAGAGAAAGAAACGAGAAAGAGAGAGAAGCGAAGCAAGGAGACAGACATGGTGAGTGAAAGGTGGGTTTGTTTGGTGGTCCGATTGTGATTTTTGGGTCATGTTATATTAGTCTAGAGATCAGAGATTATGGGGTTTAGGGATTCGGGAATTAAGAAATTAGAGAGGTTGGAGTGAGGAGAGGAGACTAGAAGAGCCTGTGTGAACTCTACCTCGGAATCTCACCTGCCTCGATGAAGTAGGCGGGTTGTTTACGAGGAAGACCAATGGCAATTATATATTTCGTAATAAATTTTTTCTTAGTTTTGTGCTTCGAATTTGAAAACAAGGCCTCAACTAAAAAATTGATTAGCTATGAATTTAATTACAATTGTATATAAGATCTAAATAATTTACATAAGAGTACATTTGAAAGTTTGATCGAATATGTTCAAATTGTATGGCCACAAAAACTTTTTTCTGGTTGCAAGCTGCACAGATTAATCGTAGACGCAGATAAAAGGGAGAAAAAAAAATATAATTTTAAATATACTTTTGTGAATTATTATTGATACGATATATTTGCACGATTTTTGTAAGAAAAAAATTAGCCGTAGGCAGGCTAAAGCCTCCACTATGCTGTGCACAGCGATCTATTAATTTTTCTAAAGGGTAAATTTATTTAATGAACGCCTGTCTTTGTCCCGTAGCACAATCAAGTGTGACTTTTGATATGTACCTTCTAAACTATTAAACTTCTAATTGGTTCCAATTAGGTATAAAAGAAAAATAAAATAGTATTGACACCTTATTGATTATGTTGGCGATATTTTATGAGTTAGTTTAGGATATTATGTCAAGTGCTATGACTTCAACTCTTTGATTTTTCAAGTTATCACTAAATTCGATCTAAATATAAAAAAATTGTAGGTCAACTTTTATTGCTTGCAATTTTTTTTGTTTCTTATATAAAAAAAAACATTATCCATTGAATGGTCTAAAATTTTCAAAATCAAGTATCTAGAAAAAATAGTAAAAAACACAAAGTGTTAAAAAAAATTGAATGGCATAAATTAATTATTTGAATCTCAAAAACTATAGATTGGTTATTTTAATCTGTAGCACGGACCTGCCTGGTGGTATTTATGGCAATGTAGACGTCCTCATATTTTTTTGACCTAAACGAATATTTTAATGACTTGTGTAGATTAAAATTGAATACTGATTTCTAACATGCGGCGAAATGAGCGACCTCCCAGCAATTAATCCATTTAAAAATACAGATGCCAGTTTACGTCAAATTCTTAATCATTCCATAGTGCAGAAATTTGGTAAGAGCCTTCAACGACCTAAATTTGCATGGATTCACGGTACCTGAGATTGGCATTTGGCAACAAAGTTCCCTTATGAAAAGCTAAGGTATATTGACATGCATTGACGGTAGTGTATTGAAAAAAACCGGGGGTCCAGATCCGAACCGGCTGAACCGTGAACTGAATCCAGGCCCAGACCGACCCGATCCTTGTTACACCCTCAGACTGGACTAGACTAACCCAAGTGACGGGTCTAGCAAGGGTTTGGATCGGATTTTTCCACCAGACCCGTCCAATTCCGTTCCACACTAACCCGAAATCCGTCTAGACCCGGACCAAACTAAACATAAACAGACTTGTTTCAGCCGAAAACAATCCACTGTTTTTGTAAAAAAAAAAAAAAAATAGATCCCGACCCGGACCCGACTCGAACCATGAACTGAACCAAACCGACCCATGTGAATTTGGATCATAGATCTAGCACGGATTTAAACCAACTCCTCCAAATTAAACCCGTTAGACCCGACCCATGCTACCCCTTGGCCCTTGCAACCCACCCACCATGGGAACCGTGGACTAGGCCGGATCCAGACCGGACCGACCCGTTTTCAATTCACTTATTGACGGTGCTGACCAATGCGTACGTCTAACGTATAGATTCAATGCAGAATTTCAGAATTAACTGTAGATAATAACCGTAGTGGACTGTAATATTACCAAGGTTCTGAGCAAACAAAAAAGGAACAAAAATAAATTTAGATATAATGTGCATCGGATTTTGAATTTTCAACCATAGCTATTACATGTTAGAAGCATTAGTACAAAATGCAAACCACCAACCCAAAACCCCATTTGGAATTCTTACAACTAAGGGACCACCGATAGCAGTTAATTTACAAATTACAACTAATAAACAAGAACTACAAAACAGATTGTCAATCCTCCCTCCAATTTGAACAGTCCAAAACCCTCCTTCGAACACTAGTCGAGTAGGCAGTGGTCAGATCCTAGATGCTTACAATAATAGTGATATCTCTTAATTATATATCACCCAGTGGTTTGCATGGGGATATTGAATTGTCGCTTTGCATGCTCTGGTATCAATTTGTTGATTAGCTCTGGCGACGCACCTGTTATCTGAAAAAGAAAATATCAAATTATGAGACTTCATGACAGCATCGTGAGGACCAAACATGGACAGGTACAGGATAAGATATTTCATTTGTTACAAAGATTACTATACCAATTAAGTTCCGCAGGTACCAAATGGAATGTAAAAGATATCGAGGGTTCAAATGCACCCAATTTTTTGTGCACCCAAATGCACCCTATCTTTCAAATCCTTTTTCTCCGTTTTCAAAGTCCGAATAGTCAATCCGAACCGTTAGATGCGATCTATATATTAAGATGTGCTTGGAGACCAAATTTTACATTTTTTGGAATTTTTTTATTATTTATTAAGCCACTTTGAAAATCGCTGATTTTACATTTTCTGGACCATTGGATCAGCGATTTTTCAAAGTGGCTTAATAAATAGTAAAAAATTCCAAAAAATGTAAAATTTGGTCTCCAAGCACATCTTAATATATAGATCGCATCTAACGGTTCGGATTGACTATTCGGACTTTGAAAACGAAGAAAAATGATAGGGTGCATTTGGGTGCACAAAAATATGGGTGCATTTGAACCCTCCTCAAAGATATCATGGTTTGTCATAAAAATGACCATACCTTTGAGCTAAAAAGAAATTAATGACAGAATCATTTTTTATCCAAAAAGTTTAAAATGAATTGACCAATGTTAATTGGGAGTAGGTGCAACTTTCAAGTGGTAGCAGATGATAAACTAGCTGTTGCAAATAACAAGTCCTCAAAAGTCTTGCTTAAAACACTTGCAAGTTACTCAAGAGATTTGAAAGCATACAAACCAGCCAATATTGGGTATGCTATTGGTATGCTGTTGGGAAATGTGATGGACACAGAAACCCAACAAATATAAGGTAACTAAGGTACCTCCTGTTTGAAATTGAAAAGTGGAGGGAAGGAACGGCCATTTGGTAGACGTGCATTCGGTTCTCTTAGCTCGTCAAAGAAAGGATGTGCACATGCTTCTAACTGCATTATTTATACATCATTAAACGAAAAGAGCAACCGGTGGAAGCTATCATTAGCTAATTAAAAGTGAACGAGAACATACAGCTGTGCATCGCAAACTTGGAGAGTATTGAAGAAGGCGGGAGGCAAGATCAATTGCTTCAGGCGGCATTCTCTTGTGAAAGATCTGGTATGGATTATAACAAAAGGATGCAGATAATTAATATAGTTATAACGGCAATTTTTTCTAGATGAATTATAGCAGAAAATTAATAGAAATATTGTGTTATGGGTTGTGGACTTTTGTCACTTATACAAAATATTAGAAGCATAAAGCAAAATACATGCACAAATTATTAAGCATAACTAGTTGGGATTTTCTAGTGTCTAACAGTCATCGCCAAAATTCTATGTTCAGATCCCTGAAAATTTAATTTACAAACCAACATCTGATCATCTTTTATCTTTTTTATATTATGGCATTTGCTAGAAAACAAGGTTTATAGAGGAAAATCACCTTGTGCCATGGATGAGCCTTTATCTGGGGAAATCTGAACTCAGTGTAGTTGGGGTTCATGCACCGTATCTCCTCTCTTGTCGGTGTGCCAAGAACCTGAAAATGTTCAACAAACAGTCAATACAAACTTTCTCAACAGAAATAAAAAATCAAGTATTTTCATTAGTTGTGTTAGATGAACTACCTTGATGATCTCAACTAGCTGATCAACAGCACTTTCCCCAGGAAAGAGTGGCTGAAAAATTAATATAGGTAAAAAATGGAGGTTAGAGATGTAGAATCTCTCATTACATCTTTAATTTTTTCAATTTGCAAAGATGTCTAACCTGACCAAGGAGTAGTTCCGCCAGAACACATCCAGCTGACCAAATATCTATAGATGTTGTGTATTCTGTTGCACCAAAAATGAGCTCTGGTGCTCGGTAGTATCTTGAGCAGATGTATGATATGTTTGCTTCGCCCTCAACCTAATTTTCAGGTGAAATTAAAAATTTTGTTACTAAAAAGAGCAAACTTGGTCTTACCAGACTAGCCCGACCCGAAATATTTTAGATTTGGAATTTGATTGATTATGTAGGGACTAGATTTTGATTAATCACACTAATAATTATTGGATAAGTTTTGGATACGGGTTTTTGTACAAAGATAAAACCCACCGACCGTTGTACATTATCTTTCCTAAAAAAAATTCTGTATATGTATAATAGTAAATCATTATAGAAATAATGTGGATAGTGTTAATTTTAATTCTTTTATTTAAAAATTTATCTACGTTATTGTTAGTTAGAGTATGTTATATTTTACTTGTATTTTATTTATAAAAAACTTATTGTTGTTCATGCCTTTTTTTTAAATGTTTTTAAATGAAACTAGCTGGGATTAAATGGCTTTTATTTTTATTGGATAGTTACGATAGAAAATTTTATAACACGACTACAGTAAATTGGATTGGCGATCTCAATCTCAATGAAACCCAACAAATCCAACTGCATTCTATTCACATACCAGGACTTTAGCACTTCCAAAATCACAAAGCTTGACTTGGTGTGTGAGCGGGTCAACCTATATTGTAGCATATGAATTAGTGCATTCTTTTAAACAAAATAATTAATTAATTTATTAAGCATAATATGTGAAGGAAAATAATACCAGCAGATTTTGAGGCTTCACATCTCTATGGCACACTTTAGGTACCGTATGGATATAAGCTAACCCTCTAAATATCTGCATTACAAACACAAGGATGAGATGTTGCCATTATTACAAAGCTGTAACTCAAGTACTGTAGTACAAAAATGTCTTGTTCCTTATTAGAAGCCAAGTAAAGCTACTTCATTCATTTTCGTAATTGGAACTTTACCAATCATTCAAGTATAAGAATTGAAGTTTATTGATGCACCTTCGATAGATCAGATTTATAAGAAAAGAAAAGAAAAACCAGTTGACAACAACCTCAAAAAAGTATGCACCAGCATATGTATTACATATTCAATTCATTTAAAAATATCCAGTAGAAACAAATGAAAATTACTTAGCACATTGCAAAACAAATACGAACCTGATACATATAAAGTTTGACATAAATCAACGGCATCCTCTGATTGACATTGCTATAGTGTTTCAACACCCGATAAAGGGTCTCTGGAACAAACTCCATTACCAGATTGAGAAATAACTCATCTCGGCTTGTGGTGGAGAAGAAGCAATGCTTCAAGGAGATGACGTTCGCGTGATCCATAGCACGCATTATTTGGAGCTCTCTATTTTTGTACCGTTTGTCTTGTAAGACTTTCTTTATAGCCACGGTGTCCCCTGTCTCCAAGCATTTAGCCTAGAAACAACAAAAAGAAAGTCAATGAAATTTACAAATAATTGAAGCAATCATAGTTTAGCAAAAAGAATGCAATGATGTTATCTATAACGGTTTTGGTTGCTGCCAAACATGACTTTATTTTGGAAATTCTGGGTATAAATTTTAATGATACTTCAGGTAGGAAAGGTAAAGTTTTCATTGAATCTGAAAAATTAACCATTTTACATCCTATTTGCAACAAAACTTGCCCAATGCTGCAATGCATAAGGCCACTGGTCATGGATTTTGGCTAACAATTAACTTATTTTCGCACCTGAAAGACAATGCCAAACGAGCCAGTACCAACCACACGCTCTGCCATGTAACTAATTGTCTGCAAGAACATAAAATGGCAAACATATTAACTATAAATATATAAATAATTGAAGTCCAAGTCAAAGCAACTCCGTAGAAAAACGGAATCTTATTTTTAATATAAAAAATTACCCTTTTGGGTTCCCCATTCTTGCCCCCAATGGTTGTTGAGATTATATGGCCAGTGACTGGATCGTTACCTTCTATAAGTTTCTTTTCCTGCAAAAAAAGCAAACAAACGATGGTAAGAAATTTTAGCAAATCACATCTTTATTTAGAAAAAGCTTAAAAGGAATGAAAGGAGTATATCAAGTTTCGATTTGGTCCTCAAACTTAGAAGTTGAGTGGAAACGGTAGAAAACCTAACTAACTAATAGACAAAAGCAGAACTTAATCAAATGCCATATATACATACAATTCCAACCGAAGATACAAATTTACAAAAATTAAGCTAAAAAGGTGGCAAAGGTATGCTTCTTTAAAAAGGAAAAGAGAGTAATCGAAATACTCACTAGAGAAGAAAGGGATCAGAGGGAGAGGGAGAGACTATGAGAAAAGAAAAGAACTTCAACTAGCTTTACCAAGCAAACAAGAGGACCAAATCTGAACTAACAACAAAAACCAATCTACTCAAATATGCTACAAATTTGAAAAACAAACACGAAAAAATGCTGTACTTTAACTTCGACCGAAAGAAAAAAAAAAAGCCACACCTGCATTCTAGATCGAATCTAAGAATCAAATATACACTAGAAACCTAGTGATCCAAAAACGAGAGCGATTACAAAGAGAGAGTTTAAATCTCCGAGAAATACCTTCTCCGCTGGACGAGGGTCAATGCTCATCGGTTCCGCCTGCGCCATTTGGTGGACGAGATAAGCAGCTCAGTCTCTCTTTCTTTATCCCTCCTCTCCCACGGATCTCTCTCTCTCTCTCTCTCTCTCAACTCTCTCTCCCTCTCTGATTAAAGATTGGCACAGTTTCTCTTTCTCTCACTCCTGTGCTTTTGTTGCGCTGGATTCCCAAAATGCCACTGGGTTAAGACATTAAATAAACATTAATGGAAAGATCGAGTAATTAACGGAAAAGGAAGGTTAATATAAGATTGGTCTTAGCTTTTAATAAAGTACGAAACCGAAAGCACCAGATTTGAAGACCAACAAGAGTTCGCTTTTGGGTACTCGTCGTCGACCGTAGTTTTAGACCGAACAACAATAAAGTCTGAGAATTAAGTTATATCGGTTCAATTTATTTTATGAATTTGAATCATAATTTTAGGTAACACTAATTTTAATTTTATCTTTTAAACTTTCGAAAAGCCTGAAACAATATTTCCTTGCGTCTCTTCTTCGTATGGGTATCCTTTCCGGAGTATATGTCACAATAAAGACCTGGTGTATCTGGGATTGTCCTCATTATGATCCCTCGAATTAATGATACCCTGATAAATTTGAAAACGCATGGAGCGAAACACCGAACCAAAATTGTTCTTCTGTTAGTGGGACACGCAAGGCCCTTCAGAGAGGAACTCCCAACTGTCTGTTGCACCACTCCCTAACGACGAATGAGTCACTCAAAATGCCACTGAGAGTTGCTTAATATTACTAGAAAACCAGGGATCTATAAGACATGACAGGCTGGTTTCTGACCGGCCAAATACCCCAAATGCCCTTGATCACAAGTTTTAGGTTTCCGACAGGGAGACCAGAAGATAAAAAATAATCGGGGTTTGTCACATGCATGATGCATCCAACCTGTATCACTGACCGTTATTTTGGGCCGGATCATAGGGGCATTTTCGGAAATTAAGATCAGATTTGGAAATATATAAACTTAATTAAACAAAATTAGATAAATGCAAAACATTATTTGGTGCCATTCAAAACAGCAGTGTTGCATATCGGATGAATATAATACTGTATTACTGTCAAACGATTAATTAAAAATAATCGGTCATAATCGAAAGTAATCAGCTGATTAGTCGAAAACTCTATAATTGTTAATAACTAATTGGTCGATTAATCGGTCTAAACAGACATTTTTTACAACACTTATCCAAGGATCAATTTATTTAGAGAAATGTTCTTGTACCCGAGCCACCAAATCTGAGCCCGTCCTCGAACTGGTTTAACTGGGTTTAACTGTCCGCTAATAACGGTAATTTATTAATTTGCCATTAATTAACGAATTGTTGTTTTAACGCATTGCAGTTTTAATTTGATTGTTTTAAACGTTAGCTTTGCATGCTTTTGTATTGTGTTTTAATTTCGTGGACAGTTTGTTAGGAACAATTGTAATCACCAATCCCCGAATTAGTCCCCCAGATTGTTAACGGTCCTCTAATCATTTTCTAACTAATTAAGTACTTTAACTAGTTAAACTAGTTATAAGTACTTTAACTAGTTAAACTAGTTATAAGTACTTTAAAGTACTTTAGTGTACTTTAAGGTACAATTTAAACCCAGTTAGCTCGGGGACGCAGTGGGGGATTTGTTCTAATTTTAATTATGCAAATTAACAGCTTTTGATATTTAATAACTAAAAAAATAGTCTTCATTTTGAACAATTAATCTATTAAATGAAGATTTTCAATGTTTGTAAACACATGTTTATATGCTTTAAAATGTGTTTGTAAACACAGATTATATGTTTGTAAACACAGATTTTTCAATGTTTGTAAACACAGGTTTATATGCTTTAAAATGTGTTTGTAAACACATGTTTATATGAACATGTTAATTTTAATTATGCAAATTAACAGCTTTTGATATTTAATAACTAAAAAAATAGTCTTCATTTTGAACAATTAATCTATTAAATGAAGATTTTTCAATGTTTGTAAACACAGGTTTATATGTTTTAAAATGTGTTTGAAGAATAAGCTTTAAAATGTGTTTGTAAACACAGGTTTATATATTTGTAAATACATATTTTTCAATGTTTGAAAACACAGGTTTATATGCTTTAAAATGTGTTTGTAAACACATGTTTATATGCACAAATTTTCAATATTGTTTATGTTGTTTGCTTGCCAGTACATATTGGTTTACATGCTTTACTTATTCACATGTACTGTTCCTGGCACATTTTACACAAATGAAAAAAAATGTGCTGGGGGACGCCCTCGGGGATTGGTACAAATTTAGAGTTGTAAATTTCGTGCTCGGGGACGCGCTTGGGGATTGGTTCAAATTTAGAGCTGTAAATTTTTGCTCGGGGACGAATTTGGGGATTCGTTTTTGTTTTAAAAAATGAAAATTTAACTTATTTACAATGAAAGTTAAACACTTGAATGCAGTTGATTAAACGCTTTCCTTTATATGTTTAAATTATACGGTTGTTTCGCTGCATTTGGCTGTGTTTTTGTTAATTTTTTTTAACAGAGTGTTTTTCTCTTCATGCAGCGAAATTCTATACAATAAAGAAAGATTGGTACTGTTATTGCGCTGTATGAAGTAAAACCTGGTCTTTTTGTCGCTGACATTCTAGAAGGTTGGGGGACGCGAACAGGTACTTTGTTTGAGCTACAATTATCAGCTTCCATTTATTTATTATATATATAAATATTTTCAAATTTTTCTACTTGCATTTAACTTTGTTTGCAGGACATCACATTTATTAGCCTGTGATGCAGAACATTTGAATTGCATGTTACCACAAATTTTACGTTATAGCGATGTAAGAAATAAATTATTAAATTTACTAATCTACAAGCGGGTAACAATAAAAAAGAACATATGGAGACCAACAATTTGTTAATCAAATAATTACATTAGTCCATTAGTTAACGTAGGAGACTAAGAATTTAGTGGTCATTTTAGGGACTAAATTATACTCGACACTATTCTTAGGTTGGATGATTTTGGGATTTCCAATAAAGAGCCGGGTGGTTTTATTTAAAGCAGAGAGTAGGTGCGGGCAGTAATTGGCTCCCAAATTTCTACATCTCTTGAATCCCTTTCATTAGTGTACCGAGTTACTGCATTTGTATTTTCATAGTGAAAATGACCCGTTATACGAAAAGGATTACGACGACAAATGACGCAAGAGAACAAAAGTAGATGAGGGTGGGTAAGGCAGTCAAACACGCAGACCAAAGTAATGAAAGGATTGGGCTGTAGTACTCTTTTTAATTGTTGATTTAAATATTCATTTCTCAATGCTAAAGTTTTGCGGGTTTTACGGCTGGGACAATGCCAGGGACCAATCATGTGGTCTTGTTTGTGCGGGACCCAGTCAAATCCAGCCGCACTTTGACTCCTCAATCCCGGCGATGCATCTCAAATGGACGGATGAGATGGACTCAACATATGACTCAATAATTGAGCGGGATAATTAGCAGTTGATTACTCTGGCATGCAGTTGACAGTTGTACAAAAGTGCCACGAAGTCTTGAACAAATTCGGCTTTGTCGTTCGTACAATTTTTAGTTGAATTCGAATTGGAGGACTGAAGGAATGGTGCTGGACCTGCTGGTCCTCTCTGCAAGTAGCGAATTTATGAGAACGTTCATTAAAGATTTGGACCGCCTAATTAATACCAGACAGTTCAGGTCGAGCTGATTTTTCAATGCTAAAACTAAGAAGACAAGCACGCATAAACAGATAATTAGTCGTAAGAACTAAAATAAATTGTTCGAATTCGAAAAAATCTATATCTGGTCATGAAATTCCAACGATTCACATCCAGATCATCGTACTTTTTTCTCATTCATTGTCTAGTACTCGTCCCGCCCAATCCGCTCCTACCTTTGACCAACTTTTTTTTTTTCTGTTATTCCGATAATCCTATCCCAACCGTACTTCGTTGAAATTTGTACTTGAAAAATTTGAGCTATTGCAATCAGAATAACAAGCTTGTGTTATTCTCAAACAATAACAGCGGATTTATTTTCATTGGAAGCGTCTAATTGTCCACAAACTTTTGTCCACCATTTGTCCACAGCTTTGACTTGCGCGAATACTGTAAAATTACTTCTACATGATGTATAATTATACAATATATCACATAAAATATATCAGTTAATCACAAAATATCCAGCAACTATTTGAAGTGGTCCCATTATAGTTAGAAAAAGATTGAAACTTGCACAACAGGAGAAAAAATATGTACTTTCAAACTGTACTTTCGGAAAAATGCAGTTATAGGAAGTTATTGGCAGTTAGAGTTAGTTATTAACGGTTATTAGCAGTTATTGACAGTTAGAGTTAGTTATTAGCTTCTGCACTGGGTTGAATCTTATATACTGTAAAATTGAATCTTGTATACAGTAAAATTTTCAATTGAATCTTGTATACTGTAAAATTGAATCTTGTATACAGTAAAATTTTCAATTGAATTTTGTATACTGTAAAATTTCTAAATCTAAACCATAAAATAATACCATATATACTGTAAGATAAAATGTAAAAAATGCTACATTTCAGCTTAAAGCTCTAACTGTAAGATAAAATATCGCCTCTCTATCATCTCTTTCCTCCAGATTTTCACAAGATGAATACTGTAAAATTACAAGATGGATACTGTAAAATTACAAGATAAATACTGTAAAATTAACAAATCAATACTCCATATCGCCTCTCTATCATCTCTTTCCTCCAGATTTTCACAAGATGAATACTGTAAAATTGCAAGATGAATACTGTAAATTAATAGGTTGAATATTATAAAATGACAAGATCAATACTCCATATCGTTTTTCTATCATCTCTTTCCTCCAGATTTTCACAAGATGAATACTGTAAAATTAATGGAGGAATACTGTAAAATTAACATATCAATACTCCATATCGCCTCTCTATCATCTCTTTCCTCCAGATTTTCACAAGATGAATATTGTAAAATTCAAATTTTACTTAAGCTCTTTTCTCACCTGTTTATGTCTATTCACCAGGTCCGGTTGTACAGATCGATCCAAAAGCATGGAAAGAACCTACAGTCAAGCACACTGAACCATGTCAACAAAATTCAAACAAATGAGGAGAAATCGGTTTCGCCGAAGAAGTACCGCTTGATAAGACTAAAGAACGCACCTCGATGCACCCATTGTTAGTTTGTAATAATCTAGAAGTCAATAATACGATAAATTATTATAAAGCTTTGTTCATGAATTGAATTTTATTTATATATCATTTTGTTGCCTTGAGTATTATTGAATTTATGGATCATTTCGAGTTCATGATTGAAATTGTGAAACTCCATAATATAGATGATATGTACTCTTAAAAAGTCACTGACCAAGGTAATTAGCAGGAACACTAATTACCGCGATAAGGTTAGTATGTGGATTAAAAGATGGTTAAGTTTTACAAACCACCTGACACGAGATGTCATTTTAATCACATAGATACATGTTCTAGGAACATGGTATTTGACAGACCCCGAATGAAACATTAAATAGAATTGTGTTCGTGTCATTTATGTTTTCATTCAGTGTCAGGTTCTACAGTATAAGGTATTTATCATTCCCACTGAGAAATATGTATGTGTGATTGTAATCTAACGCTGTCCGTAAAAAGCAGTCATAACGGTAGCTTTTCCATATGTATAGCTTAGCTGAGGAAGTGATAGTTTACCAATAATACTATTTGTCTCTTGTATTTTATATGAGCTATAGCATCACTGGGCTCCTTGATAGAGTAAGATTATCTGGTAGCGGTATAATTACAAGAGTAATTATATTTGATAATCTGCTCAAGATCAAGAAAAGATTCAGTTAGCAAGGATGACACACATCTACCTTGAAACTAATCTGATAACTATGAGACAGAAGAACAGACACAAGTAAATTGTTTACTGGATCGTGATATTGTACTGTACATCATCATCTGTGTAATTGGATGGTCATGATGTATACTGCCAGATACCGCTCATGATTATAGAAGTTAAAATAGTTTTAACTCTATTTACCAACATAACACAGATCCTATTGGGTCACACCATATAGGAGTTAATCAGAGAATCTTATTGTGATTGATTATAAATTAGTTCTGATCAATAGTAAGATGATTATAATTAATTATACGTGTTATAATTAAATTATAAATGTTATGTAAAAATAACAAGCAAAAACATTGGTTAATTTATAAACGTGTGTGACACGTTGTATAAAAGTTAACCGGTTAATTTATAAATGTGCAGGACACGTTGTATAAATTACTGAAACAAAAATCGCAAGAAATATAATTTTTCAGAATAATTATACGAATATTATTTGTATTCGGGCCGAGGGCATTCGGGTCTTTTCAGATTCGTCCTTATCCGCATGACACGTCATTGATCCTATCCGGATGACACGTCATCAATCCTATCCACATGACACCTCACCCCCTAGGTGGCATGCCTTGTCATAGGGGTATTTTGGTCTTTTCACACCATTTTAGAGTTTATAAATAAAGGGGTGCATGTAGAGAGAAAAACCACTAATTCACTCGTATCGTTTCGTGTCGAAACGAATCGGTATTTTCTCTCCCAAATAATGTTTCGGTTGAGGAAAGAAAGTTATACGTAGTTGACGTATAATCTTGCGGGTTGTTGTGAAGTATATTTACGGGATCAATGAATAGTGTTTTCCCGAATTTCGCGGTATGTCAGTTTTGCTCATTGATGAAATTGAGTAACCGAAAATTCTTGTTTACGGGTTTTCGTCTTTTTCTCTGTGAATAGTATTTTTGCAAAATTCCGTGGTTTATAGTATTTCTGGCAAAAGAAATAAACCGCTCTCCGGTTAGTCCTGGTGGATAACTAATAGAGGCACCATACGTTTGGTGCTCCGAGGAGAATCATTCCCGTGATGTAGCTCTACTCGCTCGATCTGCATTCCAACTGTGATTTGGAAACAAGGTATAAATATGTTATATTAATCTATTTAATTGGTAACTAGATTAAAATTTTAGAAATCAATCATGGAGTAGATATGTAAAAAGGATTAAATTGGGTTTTGATGCCAAAGGAATACTGAAGGTGGACAGCCTTGGAAAGTTTCCTGACATACCCCATTTAATTCTGAGCTTAAGTTGGCCGCAAAAATTTTTGTTCTACGGTCATTCTGCAACTTAAGCCTAAACGGGTTTTGGTTACCCCGAAACCCAACACCCATTGGCTGCCGCGATATGAAGCGCAGAGAGGCGATCGTAGATCGTAGTGCGATAAATCAAACCGATCTCGTACTGGAGAGCTGCCTCGATGGACTGTAAAATTGACACGGTGGTGGCCTTATCAGAAGGCTGGGCTTCCTGTGACACGGCGTTCTTCCCCTTCCTCCAAAAGATTAATCCCATTTAACCTAGCTAGGTCCTAGGCTAAAAGGAGGAGAGGAGACAAGTAGAAGGATTGATAGTCGGATCAGATTTCAATCAAGGAGAAAAGAAAGAGAGAGAAATCTGATTGGATTTCAATCAAGGAGAGGAGAAGAGACAACGAGCAAGGAGAAAAGGAAATCTGATCGGAAATTTGGGAAAATGAAATTCGGAAGGTTCCGTCGTTTGGCGATATGTTTAAATACGAGTTAAACTGTTAGAAAGTGGAAATCGGATAACGCTGTGGACAGATGGTGGACAAAACCCAGTGGACAGAAACCTTTTCTCATTTTCATAAAGAAAGAAGATTCAAATGCGTCTCTTTTTGGTTTTTTTTTTATATTATTTTCGTTAATAACTCAAAAATTTAAAACTCAAATATCAAAATATTACATTTAATTTACATTATTTCTATGTGCATATATAAAAAATTATGATATTTCTATTTTGTTTTCACCGGTATCATGAGCTTACAAAAATACATCGATATAGACAAATTATGGACGTTGATTTTTCAACATAATGATTCATATAAAAACAAAATCAAAAAGTGATAATTTTTTATGCATTTTTATACATAGAAAATGATATTAATCATGAGGGTTCAAATGCCTCCATTTTTTGTGCCTCCACCATGCCTCCATTTTTTAAAACTTTAATAACTCAAAATTTAAAACTTAAAAAGTCAAAATAAAACCGTTAAATGTGATCTATGTTATTTTCTCTATCTACTTATAAAAAATTATCACATTTCAATTTTGTTTTTATGTGAATCAATAAGTTCAAAAATCAATGTCTAGAAATCATCCACATTAGTGCGTTTTTTACAAGCTCTTGATAACAATCAGAATAAAATTGAAATGCCATAATTTTTTTACACGTGCATAAATAAAATGATATACATATCCAACGTTTTTTTTTTTACTTTTGAGTTTTAAATTTTGAATAATTAAAGTTTTTAAAAATGGAGGCATGGTCGAGGCACAAAAAAATGGAGGCATTTGAACCCTCCTCATTAATCATATCCATCGACTATCGGCTTTATTCTAACATGAGGAGGGTTCAAATGCCTCCATTTTTTGTGCCTCCATCATGTCTTCATTTTTAAAAACTTAAATAACTCAAAGTTTAAAACTTAAACGTCAAAATACAACCGTTAGATGTGATCTATGTTATTTTCTCTATGTGCCCATAAAAAATTGTCACATTTTGATATTGCTTTTATATGAATCAATAAGTTGAAAAGTCAACGTCTATAAATTATCCACATTACTATATATTTTTACAAGCTCAAGATGACAACCAAAATAAAGTTGAAATGCCATAATTTTTTACACGTGCATAGATAAAATGATGTAGTTCATATCCAATAATTTTATTTCGAATTTTAAGATTTAAATTTTGAGTTTTAAAATGGAGGCATGATGGAGACACAAAAAATGGAGGCATTTAAACCCTCGTCTTCTAATATATAAGTTTTAGAAAAAATTGTTATTCGAAAATTAAAAAGTTATATGTTAGAAAAAATTGTTATTCGAAAATTAAAAAGTGAAAGTATAATGGAAACACAAAATATTTGTACGGTCATTTGTTGAAACTTAATATTTTTCATGTTGTATTTTATTTGATGGGCTCTGTTTTAATTAGAAAAATGCAACTATTTCTCTTATATTTTGCATGTAAAGAATGAAAAGTGATCGAGTTTAACAGTTACTGATGTTTAAAAGGAAATAAGAGTTAAACATCAAGTCACAAATTTGGATTCAAGAGATAAGAAACGAATTATGCTGAATTCTTGTGAATTAACAGCAAGCTCCCATTTCTGTAAATTAAGTCAATATCAACGAAATTTTATTTGAATTTCTTAAGCCAGTAGATACTTCTATAACTCAATAATCCAGTTACTCTTTTAATAAGACCCAAAAAAAATAGAGCTATGAATACCCATATACCTCAGTAATTCTCGTCATTGTTATTGTTTATTTTTATTTTTAAAAACAGTCGTTGTAGAAACAATTACAATTATGAGTTCATTTTAAGTTTTTAACACTCGACGATTTAAAAAAAACGTCAACGATTTAATAAAAAGTATGGCTAATATAACATTAGTGTCATTTAAGTCTATATAACATCAACTCCAAAACCTATCAAATCGAGTTCAAATGGTGAATCCAAATCGTTCAAACCGATCTACTTCATTAGTTGTGCATTTACATGTAAAATTTATAAGTTTTTGAGTTTATTTTATATCAAGTCAAGCGGTCAAATATTTGAGTTTTTAAGTTAATTTTTATACATTCATTTTTAAATTTTTTTTGCCACTTGATTTGATACTAAAATAACTTGAAAATATAAAAAGTTTGCATGTAAATGCATCACTCATAAAGTAAATTCGTTTGAACGGTTTGGATATACCATTTGAACTCGATTTGATAGGTTTTGGAATTGATATTATATAGACTGAAATGACACTGATGTTATATTAGCCATACTCTTTAATAAAATGCTCCAATAGCTTATGCAAATCCCATAATATAATCGTTTACTTGTCACTTGCGTTGTAGTCACCATCTTGAATAAACTATTGCTAAAGAAATAACAGAACCGTTGGCTATTAAAAAATGTTGACTGTTTAATATACTGTACTGAGCATATTAATACGGAGTTCGTCTAGTATAACATCGGTGTCATATGACACTAACTTCAAAATTAATTGAATAGACTTCAAATGACTAATTCAAACCGTTCAAACAGATTTACTTTACGAGTGATGCGTTTACATGTAATTTTTTTTATATTTTCGAGTTACTTTAATATCAAATCAAGCAGTAAAAATGTTAAAAAATGAATGTATTAAAATTAACTTAAAAACTCACACATTTGACCGCTTGACTTGATACTAAATAAATTAAAAATATATATATAAATTTTGATGTAAATGCACAACTAATGAAGTAGATCGGTTTGAACGGTTTGGATTCACGTTTGAAATCGATTCGATAGGTTTTGAGGTTGATGTTATATAGGCAGAAATGACACTAATGTTATACTAGCTAGACTCATTAATACGGGGTCGTTACTTATAGTTTATCTCTATAAGAGAAACAATTAGTAACGGTTTATGTTGAAAATTGTTTTTTTAACTAATTTTTTAGCTCTTTGATTTGGTGTTTGAATTTTTAACATTTAATCTAACAAACATGTACACACAGAGACGGGCATTAAAATATCATGTACGTTTCACTTTGTTTTTTTTTTTTTTGTTTTTTTTAAAAGACTTGGTATTTCACTGAACTTTCATTTCCTTTTGCATATTGGGCAATTCACATTATTTCATTTCTAAAATCACAACTTTTGCATTTGTTAGATTTATTTGATATAATTTTGAAATTGTCAAACTTAGGTTCAATTAAAATAACAATAACATCGCCACTATAGTTGCAGGACTTGGGAAGTAGCATGTGATATGCGCTGTGTTTTTGTTTACGGTGCGGATCATTACTCGGCTCGTATCCAAATCCGCCATCTAGGAGTGAGTGTGTAATAACTCTGAGTAAACGGGTTTGTTTGGAAGAATCGACAGACAGAGGGGTGTAAACGGATCAGATATTGATCCGTCCGCCGATATCTGAATTCAAATTTAAATTTTTGGGAATTAGAGTATTCAAAAATAGGTAGTTTACGGATACATATAAGAATATGATTTATGTAGATATGGATATATATGTTTTTAAATTTCAGAAACAGACATTAGTCATTAACTTAAAAAAAAATCAAAAAGGGATACAAATATGAATATAAATAATTATTTATATATATATTTTTTAAAATTTTCTGATATCTGTTTATGCTGATACAATTACAGATGCGGATATGGAAAATTAAATTATATGTATGCGTAATTTTTTAATTTTTTGAATATCTGTTTGTGTGGATAAGAATATGGATATGAATACCATATTTTTTTTTATCTATTTGCATTAAAATCATATATGTTTTAAATTTTTAGAGATGAACTTTTTTCAAAAAAATATTTTCGGATATCAGTTTATGCTGATGCAGTTACAGATGTGAATATGGATATCTGTATCTGTAATTTTTAAATTTTTTAAATATCGATTTGTGTGGATAAGAATATGGATATGAATACCATTTTTTTTTATCCATTTGCTTTAAAATCATATATGTTTTAAATTTTTAGAGATGAATTTTTTTTATTGGCATCTTTTGATTAAAGTATAATTATATATGTGTTTAATTTTTTTTTATAATGTATATATTTTGTAATGTCATGACAAATTTAATATGAGAAAATTAAATTTTTGCCATAACAATTAAATGTCCAATAATATCTAGATTTTATATTATTTTTATTTTCTAATGAAAAATAATTTATTGAATAATACATAAATTTTATCACAGTAATTATAGGTACTCAAATTATAAATTATATATGTATTTGTATCCGTTTACAACCCGACTTATATTTATCTTTATTTAATATCTAATATATCTGTTTAATATATAATTTATATCCGGAAAAAAAATACAAATATGATCTCACCACACTATCCGATCCGTTTTCACCCCTACCGCCCGTTCAAATCCGTGATCACACCAGTATCTTACTATCATCCTGTTTAAATTGGTTGGTTTGTATTTTCATACGTGGCTGGATTAATTTAAGAGTACATATATTGGCTTTCATAATACCATGACAGATATATATTCCATTATTTTCCAAAAGTATTACTATGACAAAAATATATAAACTTTCATAGTAACTTTAATAGATATTCCGTTATTTTCCAAAATTATGACAAAATCGATTGCTGGAAACAGTTTTCTTTCTTTTCCTTATTTTCCAATTTTCAATCATTACAATTACTTGCAAATAGCATCAGCCAAGAACACATTGGCAGCAAAAATTGCATACGAAAAAATTGATTTTCACTCCTTATTTCTTTGGCCAGAAAGGTGACAATTTATTGCTTTCTAACAAAATCTCACTTTTTCTATCATGTTAGACAAAGCCAGGTTATTGTTTCTCTTCCCAAGAAATCACAATTCTCGTTGGTTGACTTTAGATATAAAGTTTGTATGACCACTGACCTCATTTGGTCACCTCATGGATAGCATTAGCCAAATAACCTACATTTCCTGTAGTTACACCTGCCATACTATAAAAGAGAGAAAGGAATCAGCACCGGATAGCTTACATTACAATTCACTATTAACAATTGTACCGGTCAAATCAGGCAAAGACTTCACAGTAGAATACTATGTTATGCAAGTCTGATAAAATATAAGGAGTAGAACTAGGGTGCTCGTAAGCTCACCAAAGTTTTGGTGAGCTTAAGAGCACCCTAGTTCTACTCAAATATAAGTATTACAATAGTTAAAAGAAAAATAATGCTGGTTTAAATTAAATTGAACAAAGTTGAACAATTGTGAATGAAGCAGAGAACTGTTACCTTATCCTGCCATTGCGAGTCATGTAAATACGGTACTCATTCGTCAATCTATCAACTTGTTCAGGGGTCATGCCACTGTAACAGAACATCCCAATCTGTGGAGAGAAATAACGAAATATCTATTAAGAAACCAATTATGATATTTATCCACTACAACATTTAGTATAATCAATTTGCTTTACTGACCTGATTGGTGACATGCTCCCAGGAAAGAGGTGAGCCCAACTTTTCAAGGTTCTCTCTTAGTGCTGTTCTCATTCCAATTATACGATCAGCCATGCCCTAAAAACAAGAATAAGAACTAGAAGTAAGAAAGTGTGCAGCTATCATCATTAATAGATCACACATTCCTGATTACTAATCTTTTTTTTCCTGCAATTATTCAAATGGGATAAATGAGCAAGATTAGAGGTTCAAAGGAGACTTTGAAACTCCATTTAGAACCCTGATTAACAAATGACGCTCAGTACAATTACATAAACGTTGTGCGAGAATTACAAGAATTACAAGAAAAAAAAAAAAATCACATACTTTGACCTCTTGCAGCCACAATTTTTTCAATTCAGGGTCACCAAGAATAGTTGTAACAATCAATGCACCGTGAACAGGAGGGTTGCTGTACATTGGCCGGCCTATCTGTTGCAACTGGCTCTTCACTGCCACCGCTTCCATTTCATTGTCGCACAAAATGCTGCATCAAATTGCATATAGCCCCCATTAGTTCAGAAAGAAAGTCAAATGCAAATAAAAATAAAAATAAAACAAAAACACTATTTCCATGTCAAACATGATTTACAAATCCAAAGTATAAAATCGTTAGTTCTTTTTCTACAAGATCAAGAGGCTACTATTTTACTTCATGACAATCAAGTTGGTACATTAATTTTTGTGCCTCCTGAACTTGTTCAAAATGAACAAAATAAATTAACAAATTTTGTATTTGTACTCATCAAACATGATGCATAGTCAGCAACAGGTTATAATTCAAAGTAGTGGCAGCTAATAGAACCAAAAGGCCATGGAAGCACAACCCTTGGGTCATAGGTTCATTCTACATCCTTGTACAAAACAGAGATTTCCAGCTCTCAGCAGAGGCTGATTTTGTTTATTGATAATATTTGGCATGTGAAAATCATATCTACTTGTAAGTTCATGTAAAAATAAAAGGAATACAGAGTTTTATGCAATAAAAAAAAATGTTTACATTTCCAGGACAAGTGAAGCTGACAGATAATGTATCATCCATCATCTAGATGCCATCTTATTGAATTATTTAGTTCCTTTTTTTGCATTATAAAGTGAACACTAGTGATTACCTAAGACAGCCAATTCTCTGGCCATATAGACCCATATTTTTTGCAAATGACTGGGCACAACCAATTAAATGGCCATCTTCAAGGAATATTCTGATTGCCTTTGCATCTCTCTCTGGGTCACCGCTAGCAAAACCTTGGTATGCCATATCAAAAAATGGGAAATGGTTTTTTGACTACATGCAAACAAAAGACCATTTAAGTTGCAAAAATGAAGAGAGAGAGATAGAATATACAGAATTCAGGTCTGAATCATGTGGTGAACACTACCTTGAATAGGCGGGATATTTCTCTCCATTGCTCCTCAGAAGGATCAACTCCAGTTGGATTATGTGCACATGCATGAAGCAAGAAAAAGGATCCATTCGGAGCATTCTAGAAACAAATTTGAAGTATGTCAGGTAAGCTACCAAGCATAAGCCAAACAAAAGGAAACATAATCCAATTTACCAACCAAATACAGGAATTATAAATTGTTAATAATAATAAGAGAGAGCATTTATGCAAATTTTCCCCTTCTGAAAGCTGAGGAATAGCAATACAGAGGAGCATAGTCTGTAAAGTTTCACACAACAAGGAGGAAATTCTGACAATTTATATTCAAATAAACAAGGGTAAATTTCATGTGTGCCCCTGAAAACCTCAAAATTACATATTTCCCCCTCTAAAAATCATAATATCATATTTACCCCTCTAAATTTAAAAAACTCACAAATTTACCCAATTATTGTCATTTCTATTAGAACTCATTTTAAATTTATAAAAAACCCATTTTACCCTTTATTAAAAAATAAAAAAAGATGTAGCATGTTTAAGAGAAATTCAGTCTTCTAATTGGCCGGTGTGTGAGGGCAAATGGTTCATTTTCTTACTTGTTGATGTGCACATAAGTGTGCACATAAGTGTATGTCTAAATGTCACTATGTATACGTCACAAGTAGAGAAATGAACAATTTACCGTTGTGAACTGACCCATTAGGAGTCATGAACATTTTTCTTACACATACTACATATTTTATTATTTAATAAACAGTAAATGAGAAATTTATAAGATTAAAATGAGTTCTAATAGAAAAGGCAATAAATTGGGTAAATTTGTGAGTTATTTTTATTTAGAGGGGTAAATATCATATTATGGACTTTAGAAGGGGAAATATGTAATTTCGAGATTTTTTAGGGGCATACATGTAATTCCAAATAAAAAAGGAAAAACGTATCAGTTTGTTGTGAGTGTTGTTTTTACCTTAATATCCTCCATCAAATAAGAAAAATCAAGCCCCTTTGTTCCAGCATGATAGTAACGGAAGGTGTTCTGTGGAACTCGAGCATCTCTCCAGATATTATGATGGCTGTTTACCAAAGTACAGTAAGTTCACAATTAGTCCAGATTGATATCGCTAAAATTGTTCAATTTATAGCTTTCACATGCATAGGGACAGTAATCTTGTTTGTATTGCACCCTGTTGCTCTCTTGCCACAATGCTGATTATTCTTTTCACTTTGGTATCCTTTTGTTGCTTTTACTTTTAAGTTTTAACAATTAATATTTAAAATTTGTTTCGTAGATATTACTAAGAAACACTGTCATTTTAGAAACGTGAGAGATTCCAATTTCATATATATATATAACCCACACCAGGGCCACCAGTTCCAGATATGATAACTGATAGAAGGAAATGATCTTTACTTGGACCAAGTAGGAATTGGAATGTATATCTGGGAATCAGGCAGGAATCGCTTCTGAAAGTCAGCAAAAACCCGGCAAGCACCAGTACCAGAAAGAGCTTGAACAGCTGCAATTTTCTTATCCTTTATGAAATCAGAATCTTCCCCATAAGCCAGCTTTAGTGATTCTTCTATCATGTGAGAACTACCTCCCATTGGTAGATACTCCCTATAATAAACAAAAGTCAATTAACAAACAGAACAATTAGTAAAATGAGGTAACCACATGGGAAAGAATATGTGGCTTCTCGACATAAGACTTGACTAAAATATATAATAAAAAATATACAAATACTACTACATATTTGACCATCTTGACAAAGTTCTTGTCATTGGATCCAGTTCAAGGTATAGAAGTTTAAAGTATGCCACGGTCAAAGAATTATTTTGTAACGCTCAGATCCAATCGGAGAATAAAGATTTATGAAACCATAACGACGAAAAATAATGTACAATTACAAAACAGCCAACATGGAAAAGTCAGTCTATGAAAGGGGGCGTGTGAAACAGCAAAAGTCTTGGAAAACTCTGTTTTATTAGTACCATGAAAAAAAAAAACATTTAAGGTTCATAAGCCTTTCTTACAAATTGATAAAAGACAGCTTTAATGTGACCAAAGGACCTTTCTACAGATTGCCAATAGAAAACATATGCATGAGATTGTACCCAGAATATTGTTCTACAACAAAGAGCACACTTACTCTACGTCATTCAATAGACAAATGCCCAGTTCAATTGTACATCACTTGCATCTTAGGAGTACGTATTCAATAAATTAAAACAATGTGCTTCAGTAAATATGTAGTTATAAAGCAAAGAACTTTTGGAAAATGCCAGCACTAATGCATCTACTAATTGACAGATTTTCAAGTGGTTCCATCCACATGAAAAGAAAGCTCAACAGCAAGTGGTACCACATGCTCAAGCAACGTAAATAGAAGAAGGAAAAGGGATTGATCCCACTGGACCATAAATTATGCTTTCTCACCGAATAAGGCATGACATGAGATGTAGATCAGTATAGTGTGTGCATATGAGCGATAAGAAATAGAGAGAGAGAGGACTTTACATATGGAGGTCTCCCACAATTCGCCTTTCAGCTTCTCTGACACATTCGAGGACCACTGGCTTTCCATTATCATCACGATATGCTCCCTTAAAAATAAAAAATAAAAATCAGAAAAAAACACCATCAGAAAGTTGGAGCAGTGGTGTTCTTGTAGTTTTTTTTTTCTTTCTTTCTGATCACCATGTTAGCGCTTCCACAACAGAAATTTTCATTCATCTTGGAATATAAATTTTATCTGCTTTACCATGGTAGATGATGGTAATATTGGCTAATATTAACTTGTGAGTAGGAGACCCGCTCCAAATGTCTATTATGCCGCAGGGGCAGAACCAAACTTTCAAACTATGGGGCTTATCATATAAAATTTTCATGTTGCAAATGGGGTCAATTTTACGTTATCCATTGCATTTTACTCTAAACTATATATATAGAAATCGTGTATAAGTACAGAAATTTTGAATATAAATGGGGGTAAATTCATGGTTCTGAAACTCGGAATCGGAATCGATGAATCAGCCGGAATCGGAAGAATCGGATCGGAAACTCGGATTTTTTTGGCAGAAGCTTTGTTTGTAACCAAAAAGTAGCAAAAAATTGGTAAAAAAATTTGTAAAAAAACTATGTTAAGACAAAATATAACACTCAAATAATCTACTAATTATATAATATAATACAAGAATTACAAATAGAACACACTTTTTATTGCCAGAAGCTATGCTAAGCTGGCTGATGGGTATTTGTGATATTTCTACTTTGTTTTCAGTAGACTTGTTAAAATGAAAAGAAGAAAAAAAGGCTGGTGGGTATATGTGATATTTCGACTTTTATGTGCCTGTATGTGAACTCTCTATTCTGTCTATTTGTTTCATAAGAGGAATTGCAAGGAAATCATGTGTCCTAAATGATGTTGAACTAAATTGTTATACTTGTTATTGGTGTAGTGACTGATAACTAAATTAGAAAGTATAACATGCTAAAAGGCGTGCTAAAATCTAGTCCCAGCTCAAATGCCATGTCAATAACATAAGGACACAAAGTGCTAAAGCCATAGAAGTGGCAGACAACCTTTGACAGCCAACATCTTTTTACCAGCAAACAGTATTCACTGCCCATGGTATTGACTCGGCCTGACTCGGGTGAAACTCGGACTAACTCGACCTGATTTGGCCTGAAAATCGGATAACTCGGCCGAGTCAAACACTGTTCAACCGAGTTTTGCTGAAAAACTTGCATGGGCGCGAGACTCGGACCGGTTCCGACCGATACCGAGTTGACTCGGAATTGGCCGAAATTGACCCCCATTCCTTGAACATACCTCCGCCCCTGATGCCGCATGTTACTAAAACTACCTATATTAATATGTTAAAAATCCCAAATTCAAACAAAAAAAATCCACAACATCAATTTTGTACTATACCACTGGCAATCAATAAAAGGTATAAAAATTGTAAATTGTTGAAACTGTTCTGTACAAGACCAAGCGGTAAAAAAGATAACAATAAAAAAAATTGTTAAATGCAATCAAGTTGATGATTGTGTTTCTCTGCTCTTCATATTATATGTGCATGCATCACTCAGGTGTAGAACACTATCAACTATAAGGGTTTATTATTTTTTTTTTTAAAGTATTTAATAAAAAATAAACACGCGCATAACTAAGACCATGATCGATGAATATATCTTGCTATGCGGGGAGATAACTTTAATCAAAATGAATTGACAAAGAAGTACATAAATAAATTTGAGCTGATTATAAGAATATAGGACAAAATTTGCACTGATCCTCCCCTTTCCCCTTCTTCTAGTAATCAAAATTGCAGTATCATATTCAATAATTCAAATGAGATGAACTGAGCATAAACATTACCGATCAAACAGTAACGACCCTGTTTCTATACTATCAATTATCAAACAATCAAATACTTACCACGCCGACATTAACTTTATCTGGGCTGGGATCGGCAAGGAAAGCCTCGGTCACACCGAGAATTGGATCTTTTGCGGCGGGCTCCACGTGGCCAAACCAAGAGGACATCTGTCTCGCAAGCCCTCCGGAGGGGATCCACTTGCTCTGAGAGATCGCGCGGGAGGAGATCACAGCCCTGAATGCCATTCTCAATCCTCTCGTTCTCCGCCTCGCTCTCTGTTTCGCTCTGTTTGTGTACTGGAGATTGGAGAAGAAAGCGAGGTTCAGCTACCAAGTATGAGAGAGAACAATTAAATGGTTGCGTTAGAGAGAAGTTAAGGGTAGTCCAATGGGAATTGGACCAAATCGGTCCGAAATCCGCTCGAAACCGTCCGATCCGAATCGGGATCATGTGAAACTTATCAGAACAATCCTGAAGTTGCCTACGCGATCTTGAGACCAATCGGACGGATTTAATTTGCACCGGACCGATTTTCTCTGATGCCCATCAAACCGCCTCCGGTTTATCGTTAGAGGTTGGGACCGCACGAGGCTAGCGCACCGAGCAAGTGGTGGGGAGAAATTATTGCTTGGTCCTGGTGCAAATTTGACCGGGTTAAGCCGAGTGAGTTGCATGAGAAAAGTTACCAAAATATTAGCTTTAATTATCTAATGATCTAATCTTTAATTAATTTCGAATATTCAAAAGGCAACCACAATTAGATTATGAGTTTATTCTATAATTTTCTAGATGCGATCATTTTGAATAATTTGGATGAATTACTATGTTTTGATTAATAAAGTGGTATTATATGTAAAATGTATTGGGCTTTGTAAATTATCTGCTATTTGATAGTGAAGAAAAAAAATGTGACGTGACTACTACTGTAACTTGGTCGTGTCACGTTACGGTATGTGATCAAAATAATCGTAACATGTCTAAAATGATTGAGGACAGTCATGTCACACACGATCAAACAAGAATTTGACTTATCATATTTAATTATTGTTTTTAAATTTTAATTATAACTTAGTTAAAAAAAATAGTACCAAAAATTAAGAAGTTATTACAAAATAAATCACAGTTAAGAAATAATGTTGAACAAATTAGTCACGTAATGTAACGTGTGTACGTGATATGGTGTGACGTAACGTGATGTGACCGGATTAATTTACATGACGTGATTAAGATGTAAAAAATAGTCATATCACGTGACACACATATTGTGTTACGTAATCGACAAATGTAACGTGACATAATATAACATGACAGAACTGGTAATAAAGTAATTTTCTTCTCTAGCTGCAAACCACATATAAGTACTCCACAATGCACATAAGCTTTTAATATGCATGGCTCAACAAAAATACAGAAAAGAAATTCATTTTTACTGGTGTTTGAGATTAAATAGTTTTATTTTATTTCAACTTTGTCTCACAAGTTTAATTGTAAAAAACTCAAAATTAAATAAAACATTGTTAATATGATTATCATATTTATGTGGAAGGAAAAAACGGAGTAATTTATTTTATTTTCACGAATCAAGGATTTAAAATATAATACATATATATAACATTGTTTACGTCAATAGATATCTAGCTACAATTCTAAATGCTGTCTTGGCTCCGGGTCACAATTGTATATATAGATGGCATTTATGTTTTTTTTTTAATTAAAATAAAATAAAATATGACACAGAAATAAAATAATAGAGATAATGAAATTATACTATTCTATCAGAGGACGTGTTATCATAACTATAAATGTGACAAAGAGGCATTTAATATCCTAATAGTTGTTTTCTTGGACATATATTAATTATTTGGATTGAGGTCAACATACAAAATTACGAAATTACAAGTATTAAGTATATGAATTGTAATTCAAAAAACATTTTATCAATTATATACTGAAATTGGAAGAACATAATATCGACTTTTATTTCTGCCCTAAAAAAATTAATGAAGTTCTGTAAATAATTAAATACACAGTTTTATTTCATATTTATTGCTTAGACTTTTTTTCAGCATGTATACTCATTCAAAATTTGGTTTTTCTATATGGGTTGTCCCCTCATTATATTTGAAATCTTCATTAAAAAATGGATTTTGGAAAGAAAACTTTATAAGAATAAAAATGAAAGGAAATGCTATTATTTTATTATGGGTTTTTTCATTGAGGAATATATATATATATATATATATAGACCATTGTCATGACCACTTGCTTACAAATCTTTGAAATGTAAAATAAATTTCTGCAAACAAGTGTGTGTATCCTATTTATAGTTTATCTACTTGTTGAAAATATTTTTTTTTCCTATGAACTAAAGTATGGTAGTTATGCTATTTTTATTGCAAACAATCACCGCTATTAACAGATCAAATAATAAGAACATATGGAATGTAAATCATATTGAAGATATAGTTGATCATCATAAAAAATTGTTTATCAGATAATATCTTAAATAAAATTAAAAAACAATAATGTTGATTTCTTTATGAAATCGGTGGGTTTTACCCCACTTTTGTCAAAAAAAAAAAAAAAAAACTTGAATCAATTTAGTTCGATAGTTGAAATTGTTTCCAACTTCAGCACATAACAGGATGATAGGAGTTAATTCCTCCAAAATCTTGTGCTTTGGCGGGGTCCAATCATCCAGTTGCAATTTTAATGGAGATAATTTATTGCTAATATTTAAAAGAAATCATTAGAAGAACACAATACACACAAAATCAATGCAATTTTAATCTCAAATAATTATAATACCCGCCAACAATCAACAATTCTAAAAGAATAAAGAGAAGGGTTTCAATACCTCATGTCTTCCATATCTCATCATACTTCATATGATATTTTTGCTTTCAAAGTTTAAACTGTTGATCCGAACTACTCAATATGATATTCATACTAAAATATGCTTGGAGATGAAATTTTATAATTTTTTTTGAAATATTTTACTATTTTTTAAGATAGGTACAAAATCACTGTTTTTGTACTGTTCAGAAATAATGATTTTGAACCTATCTTAATTTTTTTTTTGAAAATTATAAAATTTAGTTTCTAAGCATATTTTAAAAATATGGATATCATGTTGAACGGTTGATATTGATAATTTTAATTATGAAAACAAAGATGTAAAAATATAATGAGGTATGGAAATATGGGATATTGGAATCATCTTTAAGGACAGATATGTTATTTTTTATTTTTATTTTTTTGAGAAAGTGGCCAATGAACTTATGCCACAGAAATTGAAATGATGGTGTTTCCTTTTTCCTTTTTTTTTGGGAGAAAAATGAAATAGACTCAATACCTACGTGTTTGATTTAATAAAGTAATTTAAAATTAGCATGCAATATAATCATGCAATATTGAGTTTATTTATTTAGTAATTTAAACCGAAGGCATATTTGAATTTATTTATTTATTTGAAGATTGTAGCATGCAATATAATCATGGAATACGGTGTTTAGATCCTAATTTTTTTGTGAGTGTAGTTGATACAAAAATATACTTTAATTAAGATTTAAGATTTTATTTAAAATTAATTTTATAATAAATCTTATTTTTATTTATCGATACTTTGTCAGATCAGTGTGCACGTCTCTGTGTGTATTTTTTTTTTTAGAAAGTAGCTAGCGAATAACATACATATTACTCAGTGATATGTTAACAAAAATGATGCTAATCATTACTAGAGAAATTCTTTTTTTTTGGTCTATTACATAACTCACTCTTTATTAAAATTTGCGAATAATTCATTTTTTAAATATTCAGAACTAACTTTTTATGAAAAATATAATAAATTTGTATTGAACAAAAATGAGCATTTTATTTAAAGTACTCCTGGAGCAACCAATATTTTGTGCGGTATTGGGATGTACCGTGTACGAGAGTGACATGCGCAAAGGGAAAGCCAAGTGCTCAACCATCACTGATCCTTGGCATTTAGTTGTTTTTTTTTTTTTTGAGGGACAAGCCCGTGGGCATTGGCATTTAGTTGTTGCCTTTGAATTCAGAAAACCAACTTGAGAGCTCTTTTTATAAGAAAGTGGGTTTTCAGTTGGATGCGAATGGGTTCGGATCCTCTCTGCAGCGCGGAAATTGTGGGATACTAGTATGGTCTGGTTTTAGATAAAGACCTAAAAGTTTAGATTAGATATTATATGTTTCAATTTTGAAATTTAGCATAATGAACGCCGATTTTTTTTGATACCCTCAAATAAATAAATAAATTCAAATATTATATGTTTCTGATTTTTTTTGATACTAGTATGGTCGGTTTTTTCAAAAAATTGAAAAATGCCCCAACTGCCACACTGTGTGGTGGTTGTCTTGTGAAGTGGACTGCCACACAGTGTGGCCGTTACTGTAGCATTTTTTTTTTTTTTTTTTAGAGATTGTTTAGTAGAGTGAGTCTATGGTACTATGCATATCACGGGTTGTTATCGTGCTACGGCTCTATATTTGAGTTTTCAAATCCTAACGGTCGATCCGAACCGTTCATCTTGTTCTCCATATTAATATGTGTTTGGAGACCAAATTTTACATTTTTTTGAAAATTGTTTACTATTTTTTTAGATATTTAGAAAATCACTTGATCTGAAAATTCTGGACCATCCAAAAACAGTGATTTTCAATAAATCTAAAAAAATAGTAAAAAAATTTCAAAAAATGTAAAATTTGGTCTCCAAACACATATTAATATGGAGAACAGGATGAACGGTTTGGATCGACCATTAGGATTTGAAAACTCGAATATAGAGCCGTAGCACGGTAACAAATCGTAATATGCATAGTACCATAGACTCACTCTTGTTTAGTATGCATAGAATGAATGTTTTATATATAAACACTAACAATAATGAACGTTTAGTATGTATAAAATAAAGAGTGATGCTTCTATGGACATAAGAACCTATTTGTAAAATGAACACTCTTTTTATTTTCAAAGTTCAAACAGTCGATCCGAACCGTTCATCTTGTTCTCCATATTAATATGTGCTTGGAGACCAAATTTTACATTTTTCTGAATTTTTTTTACTATTTATTAAGATGGGTACAAAAAATATCAAATTCAGACCATTGAATTTTGTACCCATCTTAATGAATAGTAAAAAAATTCAAAAAATTGTAAAATTTGGTCTCCAAGCACATATTAATATGGAGAACAAGATGAACGGTTCGGATCGACTGTTTGAACTTTGAAAATAAAAATATATTCATTTTACAAATAAGTCCTTATGTCCATAGAAGTCTCTGCCTAAAATAAATGTTGACCCAAATTTTTTTTTGAGAAATAGAATGCGAGTCTAGCTCTCGTTTTGTATTAAACATGGATGGTTACATGTCTGTGGGTCTCTGAGTAGAGACCCTGTATGCGATAATAAATATGAAAAACAATTTGCAAAAGTTGCAAAGATAAAATAACATGAAAAGAAAAGTTTTAAAAGCTGAAAACTAGAAGACTAGATCTATCCCAGCACCGTGTGCCTTGTGTTTAATTTTTATTCGTTGCGCTGTGTTCTTCCTTGGCTTTAGAGCCCACTGCCACTGCACTTCCTGCACTATTGTACTGATTGGTTTCACTTTGTTTCTGAAAATCCTGTTGCATCTTTCTCCAAATAATGAAGAGTGTTGTGAGTGCTATTTCTCTTGTCCTTGCCTCAATTAATGTTTCCATCAGTGAGCATGGTTTTTTAATTGAAGCCTGCTGTGTTTACCTGTAGAGAGATTGAGATTTGCTGACAGATATCCCGAGTGACCCCTCATTAGTAGAATAGATGATAGGCTGTTTCTTCTGCCGCCCTACACTTGGTTGCATTGGTAGAATAGATGCGATAGGCTTTGACCTAAAATTTAAATTACTCGTTGCTATATCCCTAGCAAATAAATTCTAGGTTCCTCATTTGGTAAAGTCTGGTAAGAGAAAAAAAATGTTCCAGTGCTGGCAGAGTATGTTTAAATGTTACATACTTGCATGGTTAAACTTGGTTGGTTTTTTACTTGCAAGGTGATTCTTTATTGTATTCACACTGAGAAAGAAAAAGAAGTTAGATTGTACTAATTATGTAATTCTTTATTCTGCAATTTTCAGCTTATTATATATTGACCTTAACATCATTTTGCCCAATTTTTATATCGATCAACGCAGTTTGGGGAGTTCAACACCAGAAATGTAAAGCTCATGCCAGATACTGCTAAAAATGTTTACATTCTGGTGCCCATATATTTTATGGTTAACTTTTTGACATTTTAATTATATACATTTTGAGGGCACTTTCCATTTTTCCCTGTTGAGTAAACATTTATGATGATTATCAAATAAATTATGATGAGTGAGTCTATGGTACTATGCATATTACGATTTGGCACTGTGCTACGGCTCTATATTCGAGTTTTCAAATCCTAACGGTCGATCCGAACCGTTCATCTTGTTCTCCATATTAATACGTGTTTGGAGACCAAATTTTACATTTTTTGAAATTTTTTTACTATTTTTTGAAATTTATTGAATATCGCTGTTTTTGGATGGTCCAGAATTTTCAGATCAAGTGATTTTCTAAATATCTAAAAAAATAGTAAAAAAATTTCAAAAAATGTAAAATTTGGTCTCCAAACACATATTAATATGGAGAACAAGATGAACGGTTCGGATCGACCGTTAGGATTTGAAAACTTGAATATAGAGCCGTAGCACAGTGCCAAATCGTAATATGCATAGTACCATAGACTCACTCAATTATGATTTATGAGAGTAATGATAGGTTTGCTAGCTGATTGGATTCTTGTAAACTTTTTTTTTTTTTTGACGATTTAATTCTTTATGGGATAAAACTCTACCAAAATACTTTTATACAATCAAAGTGAATCCGAAGTTATTCGTGAATTTTAAATATTCTAGAGCTGAATAATAATGATTTCATATTTTTATGTTTGCAAAGTGTTTTTGAGTGTTCTTATCTATGTTTTATATTCTTTCATGAGTAAGGCTTGGGTGCTATGGATCGCATAAGATCATCCGTACTATGGCCTCAAAAATCTATCATATAAACTTCAAACTTCGATTTAAGTAGCTCAAATGCTCAATAAATTTGTAGAATACTAATTTTTACTATTTTTGGAAATTTTTTTTTATAATTTATGAAAAATAGTAAAAAATGATCTAAAAATAAAAGAAAATTGTCAATATTTTAGGTCATTTTTGTCATTTTTCATAAATCATAAAAAATAATAAAAATTAGTATTCTACAAATTTATTATAAAACAAATTTATTGAGCTACTTAAATCGAAGTTTGAAGTTTATACAATAGATTTTTGAGGCCGTAGCACGGATGATCCTGTGCTATCCATAGCACCCAAGCCTTACTCTTCTTTCATATTGTTGAGCTTTTGATGACTCAACTCTTTTTTAAAGAGTGAAAGGGTACTAGAGCTTTTGATGACTTAACTCTTGCCTATAAAAATCTTAAACAAATTGCCTTTGTAGGTCAATTGTTTCCTCTTTCTTTCCCTCAAGCCACTTTATGTTTTTTTTTTGTACTCTCTTATTTTTAATTATGAGAAAAAAAATAAAGAAAAAAAATAAATCTCCTTGTGATTATTAACTTAGTTTTCGTACAATAATTATGTTTGTCATATTTTTTTTATGCAGTAATTGTTTTTTTTATATATATCAATTAGATTTTATATGAAGATGCAAAACGTAATAAAGATGAAAAATATTATTAGACTTTATTGTTCAAATGGAGCATATTTTTAAATGAGGAGATGGAAGAAATGACTAACAAGATAAATTTATTCAAAAGTTTACTAGAAGAAACGACATGTTGTACTTGTATAGCTTTTCGAGGGAAGATAAAAATGTAAAATATTGTCGAAAAAAAAAACAATGGTAATTATCTCAAATATTTTTTTCTACTTAAGTCCATAGTTATATACTTCTCAAATTGGAAGAGCAGTGTGTATTAAAATTTTAAAGGAAGGTGAAAAAGTAAAATTTTCCATTAGAGACTAATTCGGTGTTTGGCAACTTGAATATCATCTATTCCTCTCTTTCATTCCAAATTTGGGGTGCTAAATGTGTCCTTGACTCCTTGGAGAATAAAACAACAGAAATTATTATTAATATCAAATTAATAAATAATTTCAAAATCTACAACTCGGAATTTCAAAATTTATTTAAACTGGAGATTAAATTCTCGATTTCATACAAACTTTCTACAAAAAAAATTTATAGTTCTAGACATTTCGAAACCGAGAAAAAAAACTCCGGTTTGCGGAACCGGAAATTAAATTCCCTATTTTGGTTTTGGAATTTCAAAACCGGAATTTAATCTCCCGGTTTTAATTTTTTTTTAAAAACAGAAAATATTATAATTTATTCATTTTTTTTATTAAAATATTAGAAATATTTTATATATTTTTTAGAAAATAGATGGAATACTATATAATTTGATTCATTAGAAAGATTGCGACAAATAATCCGGATCAATATTTTTTAGGCCGGATTTTTCGTAGCTATAAGAAATCAGAAATTTTGCGGCTTTAAGAAAGTCAGTTTCGGACTGTCTAGGACAGGAATTTTTTTTTGCGAAAAGTTTGTATGAAACCGGAAATTTAATCTCCGATTTGAACAAATTTCGAAATCCAACGTATCAAGGTGTAGATTTGTACATTATTTATTAATTTTGGATATTAATAAAAATTTCGGATAAAACAGTCTTGGTACATGGACGATCATTTGTGATTTTTTTTTAATCAAAATACACTGAGAAACCAAATGCAAGCTTTATCTAGTAACCCCAAAAAAAAAGTTCATAGTTTATAGTCCCAAAAATTTTGGACTTGGAATTTCGTTTTAGTAACCTGTCGTTTTCACAATATAAGTTTAAAGCATCCTTTTCACAACTACTTCACTATTGAAGCATCCTTTTCACAATTATAAGTTTGATATTTCATTCAAAAAAAATTATAAGTTTGATATTGATTAGACAATAAAGTAAACGAATTGGTAATCAATTTAACAAACATATCGAGTCTTTTTTCAACACACATACTATAGCGAATTGAAATATCTCAATATGGACTGACGTGATTGGCACGAAAAAAATGCGTTTACAATTTAATAAACAATGATATGACTGAATGTGCTCTGTTTAAAATTTAAATACACCTATATATGTTGAGAAAAGTGCACAATGAAATTCCAAAATAAAACTGATACAAAACAATGGAGTTCCCTCTGTTACTTATCATTTTGTTTGTAGCTCCAGTTATCTCAATTCAATCCTACAATACATTTCTCAATTGCCTTTCTTTTTATTGCCCCAACTCAAACCTATCTCAAATTTTATTCTCCCAAAATAATTCGTCCTACCTGTATTTGCTGAATTCCACAATCCAAAATCTAAAATTCTCATCTATAACCACTCCGAAACCAATTTTAATTCTCATTCCAAATCATGAAAAACAAATCCAAGCTGCAATAATGTGTGCCAAGAATCAAGGCCTCTCAATTCGAGTACGAAGTGGCGGTCACGATTATGAAGGCCTCTCGTACCGCTCAGTGTTGCCAAGTCGGTTCATCATGATTGACTTAACCCAGCTCCGGTCGGTTTATGTCGATTCAAGCCAAGGTATCGCTTGGGTGCAATCAGGTGCCACTCTTGGTGAGCTCTACTATGAGATATCACAAGGAAAAGGTACATTGGCCTTTCCAGCTGGTACCTGTCCTACAGTTGGTGTAGGTGGTCACTTTAGTGGAGGTGGCTTTGGTACATTGTTGCGCAAATATGGATTAGCAGCAGATAATATTATAGATGCTAAAGTAGTGGTTTCTGATGGAAGGATTTTGGATAGAGAGTCTATGGGTGAAGATCTCTTTTGGGCTATCAGGGGAGGTGGCGGGGGTAGTTTCGGTGTTGTAATTTCGTGGAAAGTTAGGTTGGTACAGGTGCCAAAAATTGTTAGTGTGTTCACTATAAACAGAACTGTGGATCAGGGTACGTGCAATTGAGTTAACTTATAAATGGCAATTCGTTGCACCTAATATGACAAAAGATTTATATCTTGAAGTTGATATAAAATCTAACATCAATGGAACTGAACCAGGGGCTGTGTTCACATCCTTGTTTCTTGGTAGATGCACTGGCATATTGAGTTACATGCAAATGCACTTCCCTGAGTTGCAACTGGAGAGAAATGATTGCAAAGAAATGAGTTATATTCAATCTGTTGTGTATTTTGCGGGTTTTGAAAATGCTGATCCAAAACAGATTTTGCTGGATAGGAGTTTACAACTTAAGGGCTATAACAAAGGCACATCAGACTATGTCATAGATCCCATTCCATTAGGTGCATGGAAAGGTGTATTTGACAAGTTTAGATTTAACGGTACTGGTCTGATGAGTGAGATACCAGAGTCGAGCGTACCATACCCGCACAGAATGGGGGTATTGTTCAACACACAATATCTTGTGGCATGGAATGGGAATGATGACTTGACGGGTGACAAATATCAGCGTTGGATTCAGGAGTTGCGTAACAGCTTGACCTCTTATGTCAGTTTGAATCCGAGGAGAGCATATGTGAATTTTAGAGATTTGAATTTGGGCCGGAATGAGGAGGGTCAAGATACAAGTTATAAGAAATCTAGGATTTGGGGTGAGATGTATTTCAAGCCGAATTTTCATAGATTGGCTTTGATTAAAGGTGAAGTTGATGGAGAGAATTTCTTTCGACATGAACAAAGTATACCACCTCTTCAATCTGTTATGCGAGCTATAAGAAAAATTAAATTAAATAATACTGTAATAGCAGAGAAATGAATCATACTTGTACTAGAATTTTCACTACAACTATATTTTCTTGCAAAATTGTCGTTGATTACATGTAGTTTTTGTATAAGATTGGACTCGAATTGGATTATTATTAGTTCAATAATTTTTTTTAAACAAATCTGGTGTGATCCGACTCGATATCATATCAAAGATGATCCAATCTTCAATTGATCGTCATGTCACATGACAACACGGATCGACCGTTTTTAGACAAAAAATGTTTTTTAAATATGATGATTGCTGTCAGTTAACAGTAAACACAAAAAAGAAGATGTGTCTACCTAATTCTTATTGACCTCGAACCTCACCTTTTTTTTATATATATTCTCTAGTTTAGTCAGTACTGGATCATCCATTACCTGCATTTCCATTAAAAAAAGTAAAAACAAAAAAAACAAAAGGAGTTAGGATCCGTACCCGTCTCATTAGTCTATCGGATCAGATCAGATCAGATCAAGGCACCCTTGTGCATTGAACTATAAATAATGGATTCAAAGTTCAAATGACCGATTCAAACTATTCATCTTGTTCTTCATATTAATATGTGCTTGGGGACCAAATTTTACATTTTTTGGAATTTGTTTACTATTTATTAAGACACTTTGAAAATTGCCGATCCGGTGGTCCAGAAATTTTTACTGGTTTTTACTGTTCATCCAGATTTTCGGATTTTCAAAGTGACTTAATAAATAGTAAAAAAATTTCAAAAAATGTAAAATTTGGTCTCCAATCACATATTAATATGGAGAACAAGATGAACGGTTTGGATCGGTCATTTGGACTTTGAATCCGTAATTTATAGTCCAATGTACAAGGGTGCCCATGCATTGCAATGCACCATCGTCGATCCGGTGGTCCAGAAATTTTTACTGGTTTTTACTGTTCATCCAGATTTTCAGATTTTCAAAGTGACTTAATAAATAGTAAAAAAATTTTAAAAAATGTAAAATTTGGTCTCCAAGCACATATTAATATGGAGAACAAGATGAACGGTTTGGATCGGTCATTTGGACTTTCAATCCGTAATTTATAGTCCAATGTACAAGGGTGCCCATGCATTGCAATGCACCATAGCCCATCTCTCTCTATATATAGAGAGAGAGTGACTAATGTGCATTCGAATGTATATGGACCGAAATACATACGGTCCAAATTCAACTTTTCAAAATTCAAACGGTCGATCCGAACGTTCATCTTGTTCTCCATATTAATATGTGCTTGGAGACTAAATTTTACATTTTTCTGAATTTTTTTATTATTTATTAAGTATTTTACAAAATTGTTGATCCAACGGTGGCTTAACAAAACAGTAAAATCAGCAGCCACCGTTGGATCAACAATAGCTGGAAAAATGATATGACAATCGACATGACATCAACTTTGAGGACTAGAGAGAAGGATTTGATTGTCTCTGTTTTCAATTTCCTGCATTATGTTGATACAAGATACAGTGGCAAATTAATTATATGATCTCATAAGAGAATTAGCTTTTTTGATTTAGTGGTAGAAGTAATGTTTGTGTATGAAAGATCACATGTTCAAATTTTGATTAAAAGTTTTTTTATAGATATTTAAAGTTAGAAGACTTGAATCCCATCTTTTTTTTATATATCAAACGAAATATTATATCTTACAAAACCTAGGTTAATTCAATGATGGTGATCTGACACGAGTTAGCACCGAGATTAGAGCACAACATTTCAAGCTAAGCTATAATATAGACAATAAGAGTATAGGTAATTTCTTAGTATGCACTAATTTCAAATAAAATTATGAAATAGGAAATAGGCTCGACCGTTCTCAAAATTTATGTCTAGTCATTGAATATATGCATTGAAACATGAATTTTCCAATCAACTCTCAGCAAACAGTCCTGAAACAAGAGGGGGTATGCTTTGTTCATGCCAAAAGAAATTCTCTGGATCAACTTTTCCCTTGACCAAAGCCAATCTCTTGAAATTTCCTTTAAAATATTTCTCCCCCCAAACTCTAGCATTTTCATAATTTGTATTTCCCAACTCATTCATACCTAAATCCAAATCCCTAAAATTTACATATGCACCCCTTGGATTCTTGCTCACATATGGGGTCATAAAGCCACGCATCTCCTGAACCCATCCAAGATACTTCTCCCCTGCCACATCAGCATTTTCTGGCCAAAACACAAGATACTGTATCTTGTACAGAACCCCTTTCCTATGAGGAAATGGCGTATCAGAATCTGATACTGCACTCACACGTCCACCTTGTGTTTCAAAGTACATAATACCTGCTCCTTCATATCGAAATTTGTCAAATATGTCTTCCCATATTTTATAAGGGATCAGATCTGTTACAAAATCTGATGTACCTTTGTTATATTCTTTAGGTTCAGATCTCCTATCTAACAAAACTGTTTCTGGCTTGGCATGGCCATAACCAGCAAAATACACAACCGATTGAATCCAACTCATTTCTTCACAATCATCTTTCTCTGGACCAAGTTCCGGGAAGTGAAATTGCATGTAAGTGAGCAAGCCAGAACACCTACCAACATAAAATGACTCGAAAACAGCTACTGGCTCTCCTCCATTCATCTCAGGCTCAATAGCAAATTTGAGGAGCACATCTTCACTAAAATTAGGTGCAATACGTTGCCATTTTTCTACAAGACTAATTGCACCCTGCTTTAAGGTTTTGGTAAGTGTAAAAACTGACACGACCTTGGGAACTTGAACTAACCTAATTTTCCATGAAATTACAATACCAAAACTGCCCCCACCACCGCCTCTTATTGCCCAAAAGAGATCTTCCCCCATATATTCTCTGTTTAGCACCCTCCCATTAGCATCAATCAATTTAGCATCGATAATATTATCCACTGAAAGCCCGAATTTTCTTGACATAATCCCAACACCGCCCCCACTAAATAAACCACCAGCACATACTGTGGGACATGTACCTGCTGGAAATGCCAACGTACCACTCTTCTGAGATATTGCATAGTACAGTTCCCCTAGTGTTGCACCAGATTGGACCCAAGCAATCCGCTGGTACGGGTCAACGTGTATGTCCCGTAGGCTTGCTAAATCAATCATGACAAATTGGGTTGCTGAAATCGACCGGTACGAGAGGCCTTCATAGTCATGACCGCCACTACGCACTCTTATAGGTAGGCTATGGTTCTTGCAACAGATAATCGATGCTTGCACTTCTCGTACATTTGTTGGTTTGAGAATTAGGAGCGGTTTAGTAGTATCAGGGGACATGAACCTCAGATTTTGTATAGAGGTGTCAAGTAAGGAAGTGAACGAGGGGTTGTTTTGGGTGTATACCAATTGAGATAGATTTGAATTGGGGGCTTGGTGTAACAGGCAATCAAGAAAAGTTTGATAACATTGAATTGGATTAGCGAGATATAAGAAGAAGCACAAGAGTAGGAGAAGGGTTTTACAGAGAGATTCCATTTGTTTCCTTCTTTGCTGTCAGAGTTTCTTTAGTTGTGAAAGCTTGATTCAAGATTAATAGAGTGGCAGTTCCGACTATTTAATTATTTGTTTCGTACAGGATTTTTTTTCTATTTTATGTCGTTGTTATGTTTGAGTGGGTTTAGCTTTTTTCAATGCTATTTACCTACCCAATTATTGGTCCAGGTGAAAACAAGATTTGGTGAGAAAATTACTATTTTAATTTATTTTTAAAATTTAAAGGATGGTTGATTACTCACGGAAGTTGTACAAATTAAACCTCGCACAAGAGTAGCATTAGTCCGTGAAACAAGCCATGTAAAGCACAATGAACAGTCTCACAGTCAACCCGTCCCACAATCGGACTGGACACAGCACAGAAGACAGAACAAAAAGAAAAGGGTAATGATTTTAATTGCTCAAAATTCGTTTAAGTTCACTTGTTTTTGTTTGTTTTCAAATTCGTCCAAGTTCACTTTTTCTAAACGCCACGTGTCCGCTCCTCAAGCAGCCGCATCCACATCATATCATTTCTTTTTTTTTTGAAGCGGATAAGAAATGACTCGGTTGTACACATTTATTTGTGAGGGTTGACAAATTTCCAAATCTCATCAGTAGGTAAAGCATTACATAGGGCTTGTAACATAGTAGGTAAAGCAAAACAGGGTGTAAGCTCACGACGATGAGCTTCCAGAATGAATTAAAAAAAGCAAAAATAAACTGTGGATAACTGAAAGAAGACGAACGAACACGGACCTAACATATTTGCAGCAGAAATGAAATTATTTAATTAATTTATGACCTAACATATTTGCAGCATATATAAAATTGTTTAATTAATTCATGACTTAACATATTTCTTTACTTCCCCATATCTTTTTTTTTTTTTTTTGAGAAAACAATAAGGGTCTAGCCTCTATTTCATTAACCTTGATTGGTTACATGTTGTTGAGTTTTCCCCATATCATTACTTGATAAGATAACTGAAAGAAGACAAATTCATCTATAAACAGTAGATATTTATATCTTTTAATCTTTTGAAATAAAGTAAAGCTCATTTTTCTAAAGAATGAAATGAAGATTTAAAGTATTCAAATTATCTTGGATGATATACAGAGTTCTAGTTTTCATAATTTAAAAAATTTCTCTAGAATGCAAATATACTATCATTTCCAGTTAGTGTGCAAACAATTTGAATATTATCTCAATATTTTTCTTCATAAAGTTTGCTATTTTGAACTTTGATACTATAATGCCCGATATTTTTAATTTTACCCAAAAAATAAATTATTTTATTATAAATAACCAAAATCACGAAAAAAATTTATTTCTACCCAAACCGTAAATAATATTTACGGTTTGAATTGTGAATTCGAACCGTAAATAATATTTACGGTTTGAATTGTGAATTCGAACCGTAAATATTATTTACGGTTCTAATAATGAAAATGTTAGGTATTACAGCCTTACAGGTTGAAAGAAGTCAAACGGACCTCTACTTTTGAAAAAGCTATATATATATATATATATATATATATACCTTTTTTTTTTTTTTGAGTCGAAATATATACCGTTGTTGCCGTTTGGATCAGGCACTGATCCAAATAATCTAAACTCTGAATTTGGAAATGAATGATATTCTTTAATAGAGTCACATAATCAAACAAAGAGTATAATGTTGACAGTTGACATTGAGTGACATATATACCTTATTCTAGAGATAAAGCCATGGCAAAAGGACATCTTTCATGAGAGGGAGTTTGAATTATTGTAGTCTCTGTCAAAATTGGATGAGACAGGTACTACTATCTCAATCCTATAGATCCACAAAACCAATAAAATTAGAACCGTAAATAATATTTACGGTTCGAATTCTTAATTCGAACCGTAAATATTATTTACGGTTTGGATAGAAATAAAATTTTGTCGTGATTTTAGTTATTTATAATAAAATAATTTATTTTTTGAGTAAAATTAAAAATATCGGCTATAATGCCCTCTACCGAACAAAGACCTGGACAGCATTTTGGAGTCACTGGAAAAAGGATCCACAGATATTTTGGGCTCAAAACAAAACAAATATGAGACATTTCACGCTCTAATCCCTGGGCCTGAACTCTGAAAACGGATCCATATTATTCCGATCGGAGGGTTACCGTTGTTAGAATCTGGACCCTGCAATCTAAAACGGACTAGAACGAGGGTTCCACTTATTATCTAAGATCTGTTCAATCCATGTACTAAACTAGAACTTTTGGTTAATTTTCTGCTTTAATACCTGTGCCTAAATAAGAGATTGTTGGATTTTCATGGTATAGTATTTTTGTTTGAAAGAATTAAAATTCGACAACTTGACTTTGAACAGTACTGACATGTTATCATCGTTTTGAAATTGGAATTTTTAACTTGGCACGAATCTCAAAGCACAAATAATACTGCCTCCTGCGCCATCCCGAGCAGGCACCGGCTTAGATTAAATCTGAACCATCTTAATGCCCATCAACAGGGGCGGATGCAGGATTTCTGTCAGGGGGGGTCAGTAATCGGATTCAATTAGCTTATTGGATTCAAACCCATTAGCTAGTAGGATATAATTCAACATAACAAAAAAAACATACCAACACAACAAAAAAACAACACTTCTAAATGTCGAAATCAATAATCCAACATAAAAAAAAACAACAAAAAATAAGACAATCTTACATGATAAAAATAACACTTCTAATATCCTTTTACATATTAAAAAACAACACTTCTAAATGAGGATTCCTCGACGAGCCTTCATGTTTTGAAACCTTTCCATAATTCTTTCATTGCTCACCCTCTTGAACAAATCCTTCTCAATAAAAGTAATCAAACAATCGTTCATCCACTGATCTCCCATTCTACTTCTCATACTGGTTTTCACAATATTCATTGCCGAAAATGCCCTTTCGACACTAGCTGTAGCTACCGGTAATATCAATCCCAATTTCACTAACTTGTAAACCAAGGGATGAGCATTGTGCCTATTCGTTTTCACCATTTTTTCAGAAAGTTCAAGTATAGTGCTTACCTCCAAAAAAACTCTATCATCTTGCACATCCAAAATGTAATTCTCCAATTGACTATTTAGGATGGGAAGCTCAAATTGGTTGAAATCAGAAGGATAGAATTGAGCTAATTGAACCAACTTTTCTATGTCAAATGCTGAAAAAGAGTTTCTCGGATCTAAACATGACATACAAATAAGAAGTTGAGTATTTGTTTCGTTGAATCTATCATTAAGTTCCTTCAATTGCATATCAATAACTGTGTTAAAAAGATCCACACGATAATAATGCAAATTAGTTGTGCCTGTTTGGTACCTTGGGTTATCGAAGTACTCTTCCTCCATACTTGGAACTTTAATACTGTGTTTCTCACAAAATGCACATACTTTTTTTAATAATAATTCCCAACCACTATCCCTCATGTGTTGCAAGCGTTGTTTAGCAATATTCACCAACCGAATAGCATTCACCATATCTTGACTTTTGCATTGCAAGGTTTGCGATAGATTATGCGTGATGATTAATGTATCCCTCATGAGAAGCAACACAAATACAAATTCAAAATTTTGTATTTCTCTACGTAATCCACGCGCCTCTGACCTTTGCTGCCATGTTGACCCATCCATTTCTATTTGCTCAATTACCCTAAACGTGGGTGAAAATAGTACCACCAAACTATTTAAAGTGTTGAAATGAGAACTCCATCGGGTATCACCGGCACGTGCAAGGCTCGATTCTTGGTTCAAACCACTTCCGGTTACTATCTCTTCACTTGAAATAGCTTCCACAACATTAATTCTCGCCTCATCACGCAATTGATCACGTCTTTTACAAGATCCACCAGTAACATTGAGCAATCTAGCAACCATTTGAAAAAATAATCCAACCTGAGCATGATTATTCGCTACCGCAACGAGAGTTAGTTGCAATTGATGGGCAAAGCAATGCACGTAGTATGCAGACTCATTCTCATTCATGATCAATGCTTTGAGACCATTGAACTCCCCGCTCATGTTACTAGCTCCATCATAACCTTGACCACGCAATCGAGAGAGAGATAGACCATGCTTGCCAAATAAATTCTCAAGTGCCGCCTTCAAACACAACGCTGTAGTATCGGAAACATGAACGATACCTAGAAACCGTTCGACAACAGAACCACTCTTGTTCACAAACCGAATAACAACCGCCATTTGCTCTTTGGTTGAGGCATCTCTTGCCTCATCAATTAAAACCGAGAACAATTCATCTCCAAGCTCTGCAATTATATCCTTAGTTGTCTCCTCTGCACAAGCATTGACTATATCCTTCTGGATCTCAGGTGCAATCAACTTTAGATTTTGGGGAGCCTTATCAAAAATCACCTTATCTATTTCTTCATTATGATCTCCTAAAAATCTCAAAAGTTCACGGAAATTTCCTTCATTAAAAGAGCTTTCGGACTCGTCATGTCCGCGAAATGCCAAACCTTGCCTGCAAAGGAATTTAACACAATCTACAATAGCACCTAACTGCATTCGATAATCCCTCTCTTGTCTAACAGTTTGTTTGTTCACCACAGCACGAATGCTTTGTGCTTGGTTCATCAAATCTAAGCATTTCTTTCGAGCCTGATTGTGCCAAGAGAGAGAATCACCAACATGCTCCTCAAAAGATTTTGTGGCCTTTTTCCAATTTCTAAAACCTTCTCCTACAAAGTTAGTCCCTCCACCTGAACCAAGATTTTCCGGTCTAAATAAATAGCAACAGAGGCAAAAGGCCGCATCCTTTTCAATGCTATATTCCAACCAAACTTTGTGTAGACCAAACCAAGAGGGGTTAAATCTTCTCATTGCACCACTAAAATTTCTTTGGGGGAAAACATGGTTGTGAGGTTGACATGGGCCATGCCCCTCGATTAGGTAATATCGACGGATACGATCACGCTCATTTGGATTATAATCCAATATAGGTTTTCTTTGAGCAGGATCAGAAGGAGGATCTTGTTCATCACTAATAACCTCATTTATTGAATTAGAACTCGAAGATGAATCAAACGGACGTTTAGGTACCCTCTGATAGAACTTGTCCATTTCTTTTACCCTATAAATTTGAAAAAAATAAATCAAGTTAAACCCTAAACCTTAATTCAAGTAAACCCTAAACCCTAATTACCATTACCAATTTATCATGATCAATTTATTCTAATTCCATGAACAAATTAATTTCATGAATCAATTTATCCTAATTTGAGTAAGAGAGGGAATCATAGATTAATTTACCGTGAGATTCTTGTAAATTAGAGTTCAATCCGCCTCACTGCCTCAGTTCAGCTGTGAGCCGTCCATTTAGATTATGAGATTCAGAGAGAGGGCGAGAGCTGCTAGCATCGATTTTGTTTTCAGGAGCTGCATTGATTTCGTTTTCAGAGGGCGAGAGCTGCGTGCCTGCGTCGTTTTCAATTTTGCTGCGTCGCTTTCAATTTTGCTGCGTCGCCGTCGTCTTCAGAGAGAGAGAGTTGCGCAATTCGAATAAATTTTTGGGCTCCGCTAAAAGCAATGCAGCTGATTCGAATAGATTTGTCATTTGCACAATTAATTTGGGCTCCGCCAAATATATGCAATTCGAATAAATAAAATTGGGCTCCACCAATTACAGACAATTCAAATTAATTTGGGCTCCGCCATTTCCTCAGCGCCTCCTCCGCTAGTTTCCAATTTGGGCTCCGCCAATTTAGATGGGCTCCCGCTCCAGACTGACTGCAGATAAATTATATTGGACCATAGAGGGGCAAATTGAATTCCTGGGAGGGGCAGAGGCCCAAAAAGCAGATTTTTAGCACTATTTTTGAAAATCCAGCGGGGGTCAGCTGACCCCCCCTGTGCTACAGTGGATCCGCCCCTGCCCATCAAGTGTTTGTCAGATTTCTTGAGAGGAAGCAATGGCTTACCAGAAACTAGAAAATACCTCAACAAGCCAAAAATGTCAAGTAAGCGTATGCATCTAGCACAATTTGTATGTTGCCTCTTGTAAGCGAAACCATAATGAGCCACCTCAATATCATGTTTGATCAATCCTTCATTATCACATTGCAATTTGATGTTGGTATTAAAAGCGAGACTCAACCTAAAATTCATTTCCTAAGTAACTCAACTAAATAACTATAATTGAAAAATGAAGCGTCCCTAAGTAACAATTGAAAAGTAAATTTGTGTGGTACTACAAATGTATCTCAAAAATAGAAATTTAATCTTTTGATTGAATTAGTTCAGCTTTAAAGAACAATTAGATAGAAGTTGAAGGAATCAAATCCGCTGCTATACTCTTTCCGTGAACAGTAACCCTACTATCCTTGTTTTTCCGAATCTAACTGTTCAATTTTTTCGGAAACAAATCTCAAAGCAATCTTTTTTCATAACTTTTATGTGCACGTATCTCGAAACAATTCAATAACTGAATTTAGAAAAGCAGGAATAGCAGAAACACTGTTCATACACAAAAATAACAGCAGATGCGTATCCGAAGTTGAAAGAGATAAATATTTGATCGATTGATAAACCATTCAAGAAAGATGACTAGTCTTAAATTAAAAATAAAAGTCCATATTCTCCTGACCACTGTCTGAAACCAATCCTAAAAATAGAGGGGGTATGCTTTGTTCATGCCAAAAGAAATTCCCTGGATCAACTTTTCCCTTAACTTGAGCTAATTTCTTAAAATTGTGCTTGAAACACTTCTCTCCCCAAATCCTAGCGAGTTAATTTGTTTTTCCTTCCTCATTGGTACCAAAATCCAAATCCCTGAAATTTACATATGCACCCCTTGGATTCTTGCTCACATATGGTGTCATATAGCTGCGCACCTCTCGAACCCATCCTAGACACTTATCTACCATTTCGTCATCATCATCTTGCCAGTAAACCAGATAGCGTATTTTGTACAGAACTCCCTCCCTGTACGGAAATGGGCTATCAGACTTGGATACTGCATTTATGTGACCACCTTGTGTTTCTATATATATACATAATTCCAACCCCTTTGTAGAAAAATCTATTAAATATTTCTTCCCATGTTTTAAGCGGGATCAGATCTGTTACAAAATCTGTTGTGCCTTTGTTAAATTGTTTTATTTGTGATTTCCTTTCTAGTAAAACTGTTTCTGGTGTATCCAGTCCATAACCGGCAAAATGCAGGACCGACAGGTGACAGCTCATTTCTTGACAATCATCTCTTAGGAGACCAAGTTCCGGGAAGTTCACTTGCATGTAAGTGAGCATATCAGAGCATCTACCCAGATAAAATGATGTAAAGATAGCCACTGGCAAATTTTAGTAGTACATCTTCACTAAAGTTAGGTGCAATATATTGCCATTTTTCAACAAGACTAATTGCCCCCTGTTTTGTAGTCCTATTTAGTGTGGCAACTGATACAGTTTCAGGCACTTGAACTAACCTAATTTTCCATTGAACTACAATGCCAAAGCTACCGCCACCACCTCCTCTAATAGCCCAAAAGAGATCTTCCCCCATAGAATTTTTGTTTAGTACCATTCCAGTAGCATCTACTAATTTAGCATCCAAAATATTATCTACAGAAAGACCATATTTTCTCGACAGGATCCCGAAACCTCCCCCACTAAATATACCACCTACACATACAGTGGGGCACGTACCTGACGGAAAAGCCAAAGTACCACTCTTTTGAGATAATTTATGGTATAATTCCCCAAGTGAGGCACCAGATTGAACCCAAGCAACTCTGTGGTGTGTATCAAAATGTATGTCTCGTAGATTGGCTAAATCAATCATGACAAATCGGGCGCACGAAATCAACCGGTATGAGAGACCTTCGTAGTCATGACCGCCACTTCGTACTCTTATAGATAGGCTATGGTTTTTGCAACAGACAATAGAGGCCTGTACTTCCTGCACATTGAATGGTGTAAGAACTAAAAATGGTTTTGTGGTATTAGGGGACATGAATCTGAGGTTTTGGATAGAGAAGTCTAGTATGGAGGTGTATGAGGGGGTTGTTTTGAGTGTACACCCACTGAGAAATGTTTGAATTGGGACACTGATACAACAGACAGTCAACAAAGGTTTCAGTAGATTGGATTGGAAATGCTAAAGACATAGAGAAGCAGAGGAAGAGAAGTATTTTGCAAATTGAGATGGATTCCATTTTCTTCTTGTTTCCCCCCCTTCCCCTATGATGTCTTCTTTTATGGATAAAGCATGATTTCAATGCCATTTAAGATGACGACACAGTGCACTGTAGAAAACTATTCTTTGTTAGCGAGAGGCTTTGGCTTTATATTTTTTTATGGTTTCCATTTTTTATTAGCTTTAATTGCAACGTCACCCAATCATTGGACCTAAGAAAGCGATAGTTCTGTAAATCCTATCAACTCAATAATTCAATCTCTCGAAAACGACAAGCTTCGCTATTAGCATTTCTTATAATTTCATCTAAAATTCATAATTTCAAATTTATGAACCTTGGCAGCAACGGCCAAACTAAAAAAAAAAAAATCACATTTATCCTTCAAAATTTCAAAAACTCACAAATATATCCAATTTATTATTTATTTTTATTAGAACTCATTTTATATTTTATCATTTAATAAAAACAAATATTGTAGTTTGTGTCACAAAAATATTCAGTATTCTAATTGACTTACTTGTGAGGACAACTCATTAATTTCTTTCTTGTGATGCATACAAAGTAGCATATTGGCATAAGAAAAGGTTTTTGTCCACATACATTTGTCCACGGTCTGTCCACAACCTTATCCACTCTCTAGTTCAACTACCTTTAACTGCTTCCGATCCCCACCTTCTAACGGCAACTCAAATTTGTGTATATAAACTTTTCTTCTCCGACCGTCTCTTTCCTTTTTTTAATCTTATTTTTGAAACCTTCTTCCCGATCAGATTTTTTCTAGCCATTTCCATCCTATTTTTCTTCGCGATTTTATTGAAACTATTGTCGCTACTGAAATTGTCTCTACTGAACAAGCTTTAGGCGTGGCTTAAAAACCTTCCTTCCCGATCTGATTTTTTTATTGCTGAGGCGATTTCCCTTCGTGATTGCTCTCCTTATTCTCTCTCCCCCGTCCGACTGATCGTGAATTTTGAATTCAATTTTAACTTCGATCTGTAAACCTTGTCGATCCCTGATTCTAAAGATGTGATGCTGATACAAATTTCCACAGCCTCTCTTTATTGATCGGTTCTTTGTGCCCTCACTTCTCACTGTGCAACGACTTAATCTCATGGTGACAATCTCCAAATTGGACGTGGCGCTTCATTTCTCCGCTGGTTTCTTTGGTAATTCTCTCAATTGCTCTATGGATATATCTCTGTTGGTTTTGTTGTAAATTTTGGATTTAAATGCGCATCTATTAGAATGTTTGAATTTTCTTTCCCAATTCCCAACAGATGAATAAATCAAACTCAATTTGAATCGGACTGTTCAGGCGCAACGCAATAGATCTACTATGGCGGATGAATAAGTGTCCTTTTTCTCTAATTTTACTTGATTGCGTCTTTGACTTTTTGGTTGCTGCGTTTGTATTATTAGATTGAGATAAAGAAGTTGGATGAATTTGCACAGTTGTTTTCCACAACACCTAAATTCTCATCCGCATCCAAAGCTTGCATTTATCATGCCACTTATAACACAAATGAGAATATCCTAGTATTAGACTACTCTCTTGTATTATTTGTATTTCATTTGCTTATTGTTGAGCGAATATAGATGGTTTTTGACACTGATTGATTTAATAAACAAAAAATTTAAGGATAAATGCTTCCCTCGTTATGGCAACCTATTTTACCATTACATCTTCAAAGCTCCTACCCAAAATAACAGATTTGTTTTTATGTTGAATTTGTTTTTTTCATTGTATGCAGTAACTGATTTATCATTTTGACTGAATTTTTATCTAAATATTATTCGTATGTTGTAATTTCGTATGATTTTGTATTATTTGTTTTTTACAGTACATATATATATGAATTACAGTATATATGTCTCATTTTACAGGATATCGAACTGTTATGAAAGTTTCTTGATGTTTGAAAATGTGAAGTACATTTTTTGTGGGATTTGTTATTTAAGTTATAGCATTGAATGATGAAATTTACACTATTGGTGCATTTTGAAATGTTTTCATATTGTACTATTAGTTTTGTGAAATTGTGCATTTTGCAATCTGTTATGAAAGTTTCTGGATGTTTGAAAATTTGAATGACATTTTTTATAAGATTTGTTATTTAAGTTACAACATTGAATGATGAATTTTACAGAATTTGTGCAAGTGAAATGACACTTTTTCTTTATGTTTGAAAATTGTTATTAGATTGTTTTACATAAGTTACAGTTTTGAATTATGAATTTTACAGGATTGGCGCAAGTCAGTTTTACATGATATATATTGTTATTTTTTAAATGTTATATATATCATTTTATGTTACAAAATACATTTTGATGTACATCATTATATTTTTTTTTGTGTCTAACATTCTTTAGTATTGATTTTTACAGTTTTGCCCCAATGGCTTTTGATTTGAATGGAGATTTGGCAAGTGAAAATTCAAGCGTGAATAGTGTTGCAGAAATTAGGGTTGTAGAAATCGATTTAAATGCTGAACCCGATATTGTAGGAGATGTAGGAATTGAAGAATCAGCAGAGTCAAACATTGTGGTGAACTGATTTTTGTTGAACAGATGATGGATGTATGTATAGATTTAGAAATTTTACAGTATACATGGTATTATTTTATGGTTTATATTTTAAAATTTTACATTATACATGATTCTTTGCAGGTTGTAGTTTAAGCTGAAATGTAGCATTTTTTACATTTTATCTTACAGTATACATGATATTATTTTATGGTTTAGATTTATAAATTTTACAGTATACAAGATTCAATTGAAAATTTACAGTATTATTTGAAAATTTTATAGTATACAAGATTCAATTTTAAAGTATACAAGATTCAATTTTAAAGTATACAAGATTCAATTTTAAAGTATACAAGATTCAATTTTACAGTATACAAGATTCAATTGAAAATTTTACTGTATACAAGATTCAATTTTACAGTATACAAGATTCAATCAAAAATTTTACTATATACAAGATTCAATTTTACAGTATACAAGATTCAACCCAGTGCAGATGCTAATAACTAACTCTAACTGCCAATAACCGCTAATAACTAACTCTAACTACCAATAACTTCCTATAACTGCAATTTCTGAAAGTACAGTTTAAAAGTATATTTCTTTTCTCGTTGCAATCTTTTTCTAACTATCATGGGACCACTTCAAATAGTTGCTGGATGTTTTGTGATTAACTGATATATTTTATGTGATATATTGTATAATTATACAGCATGTAGAAGTAATTTTACAGTATTCGCGCAAGTCAAAGCTGTGGACAAATGGTGGACAAAAGACTGTGGACAATTAGACGCTTCCTATTGGCATATATTTGTATGTGCATCACAAGTAAATAAATAAACTATTTGTTCTAATTAGCAGATAAATTAGAAGACTAAACATTTCTCTAACGCTAACTACATATTTTTTTTATCTTTTAATAAATGCTCAATTGGAAACTTTATAGATTTAAAATGAGTTTTAATTGAAAAGACAATTGATTGAACAATTTTTTTAGTTTTTAAAATTTAGAAGGATAAATATGATATTGTATTTTAGAAGGAGAAATGCATAATTTCGAGATTTTTGAAGGGCATATGAGAAATTGCCCCAGGATTAGGGAAAACCAACCAAGTACTAACGCAACGCAAAGAAGCTTATTTTAAATTCTGACTTCATTGCAAAATATTGTAATTTCGCACTATATTTAATGTAAAAACTAAATAGTCAAATCGCATCCATAGATATAAGGCTTTATAGGTTCAATAATTCGAGAGGGTGATTGAACCCAGAAAAAAAAAATTGAAGGGCTCAATTGAATCAAATACAATAGTTTCTCTATAGTATAAAAAATTTAGGTTGTAATCTTCTATTCTTCTATCAAGTAAATAATCTCATGAAGGTATTCTTTATTATAGATTTGACTTCCGGCAAACTCAATTATGTTTAATTTTGCAACCTCTTGTCTATGGAAATTTACTTTTTCATGAATTAGGGAAATGAGTCCTGGTTTTAATGTTTTCTTTTTCTTTTCAAGGTTGATAAATTATTCAATCAATTCAATGAACCACATATCTTGTTTTGACAAGTGCTCAGAAATCTTCTTAGAAGGTGTTCTAAAATCCTCCTTTGACGACTCCTTCCTTCAAAAAAGATGGGGAAAAAAAAGAGAATGAAGAATCCAATGACAAGTATTCTTTTTCAGGTAGCACCTCCTATCTTGGTATATGCCAATGTAACAAACTTTTAGCATGTATAAATACAAGGAAAGAAATCTGGAATTGGAGCAAACTAGAAGCACCATTAGATCCTGATAAAACAAGAGCAGAGTGCCGGCGAATTACTGAGCCTGATCTTTTTGGGCAGGGGTACAATTCATGAGCATTTGCTGGAGAGAACTAAATTACTGATTACTCAGTAAACCAGCCTACTGCCAAAGAAGATTTGCCCAGCAATACATCTTTGCATCATTTGGAAAACAACTGTTTGTACTCTAATAGTGCGAGAGATCGGGAGTACTGACAAATGAGGGGTACAATCACTTGCTTCTCTTAATTCAGAGTTTGCATTTCTTTCAGGTTGGGTACTTTGTCTTTTAGATTCAAGTCAGTACATGCAGGGGCGGACTTAGAATTTTCATCGGGAGAGCAAAAGATTTGAATCAGGTTTAAATATCTTATCGGATTTAAACTTATTAACTAATTTGGTACTCGATCAAAAAATAATGTTTTGACTTATATTTTTCAATGCTCCGACTTATAATTTCTGATGCTTTAACTTATAATTCAATAAATTTATTTTGATTTTAACACTAAATTTAATCCAAATTACAAATCAAATACTCAGAGGAGGATAAAAATTTTTCCAGAAAGGAGTAAAGTCGACCGATATATATCAATAGATCACCACTAAAACTCAAAATACAGGGAAAGGTGGCCGCTCCCCTAGTACAAATTATTCCAGTTAGAATGTGTTTGCTGCCAAATAGGTTGACTCGAGTTAACATCAGGTTGGGTTAGAATATAAAGCATTGAGATTGAATGCCATTTATTTTTCAGTGGCGACATGGCTAGAGGGCGTAATCCCGTGCAAGCCCTGGTGCAATTTTTTTTTCTGTTCTCCGTTCAAATCAAACCGCCGCGATTTCTCTGCTCTCTTCTCCGCGGTGTTTTATTTCCGTGGGAAAGAGATAACAGAGTCAAAGGAAAACAGAAAAAAGACAGTTCTACTCTAAACAACTTAAAAGTTGAAGAAATAAATTAAAACTAATTACTGTACTATAGCCAAAATAATTTTACTGTACTATATGACCTTATTATTTTATAGGGAATTATATCTTTTAGTTGGGTTGGCTTGAGACGTTAATATTAATTAACATACTTAATTAGTTATTTTTTCTCAAGCTAAATAAGCTTATTTTTTTTATATTATACGCTCAGTTTTTCCTAATGCACTATCGAGTGTTCGTCAAATTAAATATAGAGACCGAATTGTCTGCCCCCGGGGGGCAGGAAATTACTGCCCCCAGAGTCACTGTGGGTGGGACCTCATTTAAAAACAGTAACAGTAGTTAAACCCTTTAACAGTAACCGGTTCCACCCCGCAGTGACTCTGGGGGCAGGAATTTCCTGCACCCCCGGAGGCAGGAAATCCGGTTCCTTAAATATATCGTGGAGAGATATGATCCACCCCTTGCATGTCATGAATCAAGTGCATGTGATGGAATAAAGAGAATCAAGTGCATGTGATGCTTATCATACCATGAGTAATAAAAAAAAAAAAAAAAAGACATTTTTTCTTTTATCTTACCTCCCTTATTTTTCTTTGGTAGTAATTAATAGAAAAGAAATAAGAGAAACAGAAAGAGTACAGTTATATTTTTATTGATAGTAAGGTTGGTACAAATTTAGAACGGTATATATTACACCAGTCTTAAATCTTCTTTTATTTTTTTTAAGTTTGTCCTAAATCTTTTTTTTTTTAGTTTGGATGGGTAATTTTCTTACCGTCCTAAACTCTGAAACATTTTTTTTAATTTTGATGAAACCTTGTCGTTTCATGAGAATTGAGTGTACAAGTAAAACACAAGGCATCCTCAGACGTCGTGTTCACACAGAGCATCCATATAATATTTAATTAAAATATTCCATGTTGTTTGTATCGGTCTCAATTACACTGATCAAAACAATTGAGTCAGAAATCTGAGTTAAAATCGGTGCATTTAATACTGTTCTAAAGTTTGACATTTTTAAAATTAATACAATTCGTACTGATCTTACTTGTATTTTTCTCTTTTCTTTTCTATTAATTACTACCAATAAAAAAATTGCCTTCTTTTCATGCTGGGAAGAGCAGTTCAGCTCACTAGAGAAAGATTTGTAACTTGTAAGGGATTCTAAACTTCTGATTTCTGAACCTGAACAAGGCCAGAGAAAAATGAAAAGCGGATCTGGACACCTTTTTTTAGCGGTGACACTAAGGTAAAGATCAAATGATCATTACCATTTTCGCTAAATAAAATATCACATGATCATAGTCTAACTTTCTTTTGAAAACTACACTAACTAGTTTAGGAATGAAATTGAAATATCAATAAGCTTATAGTTTTGATGAATAAAATATAACCTTAATGTTTGAATAAACAAATATATTATTTGGGAACAATTGATGGAACGTGTCTAATTTTATTAAATTTGTGGGTACGCGATTATATGATTGTGATTGGATTTCATTTCTAGCCTATCCAACTTATTTGAGATACTAAAAATTTAATTGTTGTTGTGGGTACGTGATTTATATTGCTCTTTAAATATTATTACTCGTGATAGTTTCATTTCACGCAGAATCAAAATCTGAATAAAAATTACTTGTGAATATTTGTTTTGTTTTGATGCACTTGTGAAAATTATAGGACATGAGCTTTCTCTTATCTTTATCTTAAAAAAGAAGTTTGATGACTATACAAACTTCTTTTTTTTATCTTAGGTACAAAGAAATTTATCTCAAACTTTTTCAAAAAGAAGGTTTAACAAGCGCAATACATAAAAGCAACAATAGTGGTACTGATTATATATTTATAATACCGACAAATGACAACAACAGACGACCTATAATGGATATCTTGTGTCAAAGTTTTTGTATGTTCTTCCTTTGTTAACAACAATTGGAGGTATGCTTTGCTCGTGCCAGAAAAAATTCTCCGGATCAACCTCGCCTTTGACCAAAGCTAACCTTCTAAAATTGTCCGTAAAATACATCTCACCAAAAACCCTAACATTCTCATAATTTGCATTTTGACCCACATCATTCCTCCCCAAATCCAAATCCCTGAAATTAACATATGCACGCCTTGGGTTATTGCTTACAAGACAGGTCATATTGCTACGAAACTCCCGTATCCATTCCAAATACGTCTCCGTGTCCCCGCTTCCCCATGTTACGAGGTACTGGATATTGTACAGCACCCTCTCTCTATGTGGATACGGTATATCAGACTCGAGGATCGCACTCATTATGCCACCATGCGAAATCATATACATTGAACCCGCACCTTTGTACCTAAACCAATCAAATATGCCTTGCCATGCACTCAAAGGAATTGGATCAGTAACATAATCCGAGGTTCCTTTGTTGTAGATCTTAGGTTGCATTCCTCTATCAAGTAAAATCTTAGGGTCGGCATCTCCAAATCTGGCAAAATACACAGCTGATTGGACCCAGCTCATTTCTCTACAGTCAGTTTTTCCCACTCCTAGATCAGGGAAGTGCACTTGCATGTAATTCAACATATCTGTACACCGACCAAGATACAGGGATTGGAATACAGCTCCTGGCTCAGTCCCATTTATGTTGGGCATAATGTCAGCTTCTAGAAACATATTGGGATCCATTTGAAATGCAATGTATTGCCATTTGTAAATTAAATCTATAGCACCTTGATCCAGAGTTCTGTTGATGTTGAATACAGAGACAATTTCTGGCACTTTTACTAACCTGACCTTCCAGGAGGATACAATACCAAAGCTACCCCCGCCACCTCCTCTAATTGCCCAAAAGAGATCTTCTCCCATAGCTGCTCTATCCAAAATCCTTCCATTTGAATCTATTATTTTTGCATCCAAAATGTTATCTGCCGACAATCCGAATTTTCGCATTAATGTGCCGATACCACCTCCACTAAACTGACCGCCTACACCAACAGTTGGACATGTACCCGCTGGAAAAGCAAGTGTACTGCTCTTTTTAGAAATCTTGTAGTAAAGTTCACCAACAGTGGCACCAGTCTGGACCCAAGCAGTACCTTGATTTGAATTGACACGTATGGATCTGAGTTTGGTTAGATCAAGCATAACAAACGTACTTTGGTTGACCGAGCGGTAGGAAAGACCTTCGTAATCATGGCCACCGCTTCGGACACGAAGCGAGAGGCTCTGGTTTCTGCAACATGATACTGAGGCTTGAATTTGCTGTTCACAGGTCGGTATGAGAATTAAAATTGGTTTTGTGGTGGTTGGAGATGTGAATCTTAGATTTTGGATTGTGGAATTGAGCATATCATTGTAGTTAATACTGGTTTGGTTATACAGAATTTGGGATATGTTTGAGTTGGGAGAATAAAGAGAAAGGCAATTGAGGAATGTTTCATAAGTGTTGATTGACAAGGCTGGAGAGATGTAGAAGAGGAGAAGCCACAGGAGTGTCATTTTCTCTGTTGCTCCCATTTCTACCATGAAACTTCTTTTATTTCTTTTTCGTTATGGAAGAGTGGATTTTTATGGAAGGAAGCAAGTGTCGCAAGTCATAATGCAGGAATGGGACCACTTATAATATTTGGCAGATATGGACATGGTTGGTACGGCAAATCATGATCGTGAAAGCTTCTACTTCAAACCTTGAATCATTGTCTGCTAGTTGGTGTGCTTGTCAGTTACGCAAGGATTACATTATTCAGATATGAGAGAACTTTTTTTTTCTTTTATACCAAGTTTGATCTCAATAAATTCTTCTTTAAATCTTTATTTAAAATTAAGTAATTATTAATAAAGGAAATATTTTAGGCATAACAATGCAAATGACAAATCTAGTATATTTATAAAAATCATAAATAAGAAATGCAATTATGTTGACTTTTACCCGTATAATCATGATTACAATATAAATCAAGTTATTTTATCTTAGGGAAAAAAAATATTAGTATTAAAGGACAATAAACAATCTCTACAAAAATGGAATTATCTATTATTGTTCACAAATAAATTACTTAGAAATTTACAAAACGTTTATGAACCTCTAAATTTATAGTGAATGACTCAAATGAAAAGGTACGAAAATCTAATTTTCTTTTTTTATAATTTTAATTGCCCGTATTTGAATTTACAAAATATCCATCTTTGTCGCTATCTAAATAAATTTTCGTTGGATCAATCGGAGAAGAATTTTAATGTAAGAAGACATTTATACAGAATTTCGATAACTCGAAAGATTCTTTCGGATTGTTCTAAATGTAAATCAATACGGATTGTAAATGCATAAATTTTATTTCGAATTCCACTTTATAAAAAAATTATCTCAATTAAGTAACTCTGTTAGGCTGAAATCATTTAAACAAAACGCTTCATAACCACGTAGGCATGCGTTCCCCTTTATTAATTTATAGAAAAAATAATTACAAGCAAAATAGAAAAATAATTACAAGCACGCAGAACCGGATTAAAAACAAAATAATTCTCTCATCGCTAAAAAGTGGAATTCAGGCTCAAATAGCGCTCCCCAGTCCCCATAATGAATAGAAATCTGTTACTTCGAACATTAAAGAATCTGCTTCAGCAAAGGTGATGCACGTTGTTTTGTGAACTATATCAACCATCCATATGCAAAGCTTCGGTAAAAAATTTCAAAAATATATAAAAACAGCAGCATTGCTCATTCGCCATCCTCACTAGTCAAAAATCAAAATACAACCGTCCAAAATCTTAACACAAGGCAAAATTGACTAAATATAACAAGTATTCAACAAAACCATCTCATTCTTAAAACATAAATGCCAGCTAACAACAGTACTAGAAAGTTCAATATTACTACTAACAAGCAATACAGCAAAGCAGAACAATGAGTAATATTGTTTAAGAGGTGTTCGCCTGTGCCTTGTTAAGGATGACACCTTCATACTTGACCTGGAACCACTTCATGTCATCATCCTTGGTGACTCTGTGCTGGATCCCAACACGTGCCTTGCACCTACACCTGCGTGCCACACGGTACCCCGCACGCTCCAACACCATGAAGAAATCCATACCATAGATACCAGTTGATGGATCGTACCATAAACGTACCAATTTACATTATTGTCAACTGATATGTTGTTAACCTAGAAGGTATAATTTAAAAGAATGAAAATAAACAGCATCAATACCAAAACGCAACAAGGTTTTTTATTATTCACAAATAATCATATCAGATAGAATTATTATCGAGGGATATTTAGTACACTTCCATAACACCACTATAACACACTTAAATAATGCTGGCAAAACCTTGAAGACAGAATGGGCAATGACAGAGCAGCTTATAATATTCCAAAATTACAATCATAAATCTGCATACACCACAAGGAACAGATTGAAAAAGTATAAAAATAAAAAAAACCTACTTGATGCCGAGATCGATGTGCTCTTGGATGCCAAATCCAAAGCATCCAGTGTCACTGAAATTCCTCCTGAGCAACTCGTACTCCTTGACCTTCAACCCGCTGTCACGTAGCAGGCGATCTTCTCATTACGCCTGATACCAAAAGAACGCACAGTACGTGTACCTAGCTGCAATATTGAAGATATTGAATTAGCATCAGATAACAGGATGTAGTAGAATTGTAGAAAGCTGGTGATGCCAAATTTAAAATGGAAGCAAATGATAAATTCATAATGGACTTACCCTTGGAGAAGACAGGGCTCTGTCCACTCAATTGCTCCAAGACCTGGGTAGGCAACAAATTGGATGTGTTAAAGCAAGAATAAGCTCATTTCAAATATAAGCATGGAATATATGTACAAGTGAGATCAATTCTGCAGTGCAGTAAAACAAATCCATAGAAGTTTTACTATATGTAAACAAAGATCAGGTGTGATATTCTACAAGCACCAATAACAATTAACAAGAAAATTTCAACATTTTACACTGAATAAGGCCAGAGAAAAATGAAAAGCGGATCTGGACACCTTTTTTAGCGGTGACACTAAGGTAAAGATCAAATGATCATTACCATTTTCGCTAAATAAAATATCACATGATCATAGTCTAACTTTCTTTTGAAAACTACACTAACTAGTTTAGGAATGAAATTGAAATATCAATAAGCTTATAGTTTTGATGAATAAAATATTACTTTAATTCAAAATCTGAATAAAAATTACTTGTGAATTTTTTTTTTTTTGATGCACTTGTGAAAATTATAGGACATGACATTTCTCTTATCTTTATCTTAAAAAAATAAGTTCGATGACTATACAAACTTTTTTTTATCTTAGGTACAAAGGAAATTATCTCAATCTTTTTCAAAAAGAAGGTTTAACAATCGCAACACTACTCTTAAGAAGATTGATAACTACTAATAAAAGCAACAATAGTGGTACTGATTATAAATTTATAATACCGACAAATGACAACAACAGACGACCTACAATGGATATCTTGTGTCAAAGTTTTTGTATGTTCTTCCTTTATTAACAACAATTGGAGGTACGCTTTGCTCGTGCCAGAAAAAATTCTCCGGATCAACCTCGCCTTTCACCAAAGCTAACCTCCTAAAATTGTCCGTAAAATACATCTCACCAAAAACCCTAACATTCTCATAATTTGCATTTTGTCCCACATCGTTCCTCCCCAAATCCAAATCCCTGAAATTACCATATGCACGCCTTGGGTTATTGCTTACAAGACAGGTCATATTGCTCCGAAACTCCCGTATCCATTCCAAATACGTCTCCGTGTCCCCGCTTCTCCATGTTACGAGGTACTGGATATTGTACAGCACCCTCTCTCTATGTGGATACGGTATATCAGACTCGAGTATCGCACTCATTATGCCACCATGCGAAATCATATACATTGAACCCACACCTTTGTACCTAAACCAATCAAATGTGCCTTGCCATGCACTCAAAGGAATTGGATCAGTAACATAATCCGAGGTTCCTTTGTTGTAGATCTTAGGTTGCAATCCTCTATCAAGCAAAATCTTAGGGTTGGCATCTCCCAATCTGGCAAAATACACAGCTGATTGGACCCAGCTCATTTCTCTACAGTC